>JBAKBP010006498.1:0-109644 GCA_037953745.1 Lithodes maja | reverse complement strand
GGGGGGTGGGTGAGATTTACATGGATGAGTACTGGAGGGGAATTATCTCACCTAGAGACAAATTTTTTTTTTTTTGATAGGCCCTTTTTTTTTTGGAAAGCTTTTTTTATGGTCCTGCTTCCGTGAGGCCTATCGCGTTCCCTATAGGAAGCCTTCCGTGAGGCCTATCGCGCTTGCCGGGTTAAGGAAGCCATACTGGCGATCTGAGAGCAGATTATGAGAAGAGAAATGCTTAAGAAATTTGGAAGCAAGAATAGTTTCAAAAACTTTAGAAAGACAAGAGATAAGAGCAATTGGACGATAGTTGGAGGGTTGAGAGCGGTCACCCTTCTTTGGGACAGGTTGAATGTGAGCAAACTTCCAGCATGAAGGGAAGACGTTAGAGGATAGACAGAGACGAAAGAGTTTGCCTAGGCAGGGAGTCAGCACGGAAGCACAGTTTTTGAGAACAACAGGAGGAACACCGTCCGGACCATACGCCTTATTAGTGTTAAGCCCAGAGAGGGTAGAAAGTACATCTTTAGAAGAGATTAGGATATTAGGCATAAGTAAGAGAGAGGAGGGCGGAGAGGGAGGAATAGCACCGGAATCATCCAAGGTGGAGTTTCTAGCAAAAGTTTGAGCGAAGAGTTTAGCTTTGTCAGAGGAACAAGTGATGGTTGTGCCATCAGAGTGGGAAAGGGGAGGGAAAGACGAGGAAGAGAAAGTGTTGGAGAGGTTTTTTGGCTAGATGCCAGAAAGCTTGGGAAGAGCTAGAGTTGGATAGTTCAGTGCATTTATTATTGATGAAAGAGTGTTTGGCAAGTCGAAGAACAGATTTGGCTTGATTCCGGGCAGAAACATATGAAGAATGAGAGTCTTGAGTTTTAAGGCGTCGGTACCGTTTGAATGCTTCCTCCTTATTGCGGACAGCAGTAGAACAGGCGTGAGTAAACCAAGATTTGTTAGCATTAGTCTGAGAGAAAGAGAATGGAATGTATGCTTCCATTCCCGATAGGATTACCTCGGTAATGTGTTCAGCACTCTCCGAGGGTCCTCGGCCATCGAAGCAGAAATCATTCCATGGGAAATCAAAGAAGTACTGCCGAAGAGCCTCCCAGTCGGCAGCGCCAAAGTGCCACAAGCGCCGCCGGCTAGGAGGATCGGGTGGCTGTACTGGAGAGATAGGACAGGTGACAGAGATAAGTTTATGGTCGGAGGAGCCCAAAGGAGAGAAAAGATCGACAGTATAAGAAGAAGGGTTAGAAGTTAGAAACAGGTCAAGAATGTTGGGCCGATCTCCGATGCGATCCGGGATACGGGTGGGTTGCTGAACTAACTGCTCTAGGTCATTTAGGATAGAAAAGACGTAGGCTTGTTCACCAGGTGGATCAGTAGTGTGAGAGGAGAGCCATTGGCGGTGGTGAACGTTGAAATCTCCTAAGATGGAGATTTCTGAGAAAGGAGAAATGGATAGAATGTGTTCCACTGTAGAGTTTAGATAGTCAAAGAATTTAGGAAAGTTGGTAGAGTTAGGGGAAAGATAGACAGCACAGAAATATTTAGTAAGAGAATGAGAGGAAAGTTTGAGCCATAAAGTTGAGAATTCAGAGGAGTCGAAATCGGGAACACGAGAGCAAGTGAGTTTGTTGTGCACATATGCACAACATCCGCCTTTGGTTTTGAAACTAGGATGCTTCGATGTTACTGCGCAGAGAACAGAAAGGATTGGGACCTTGTTCTGCCGTATGTTTTGTTCGCGGCAAGAGAAGTACCTGGAGATAGTCTCGGTTTCAGTCCGAATGAGCTTGTTTTCGAGCATCAGGTGAGGGGCCCTCTCCACATGGTGAAGGAGATTTGGGAGGGTACCGCTAAGCCATGTTCTATGTTGAGATACGTCCTCGAGAGTAGGGAGAGAATGCTTAGAAGTCTGGAGCTGGCCGAGCGTAATTTGGAAAGTTCGCAGGCCGGTATGAAGGACAGGTACGATACTAAGGCGAAACTCCGGGAGTTTCAGGTAGGTCAAGAGGTGTTGGTCCTGTTGCCTTTGTCAGGTCATCCTCTGGCTGCCAAGTACGCTGGGCCTTATCGGGTGGTGTCAAAGATCTCCGATCTAGATTACCTAGTTGCCACTCCAGACCGGAAGAAGCGTAACCAACTATGTATGCCACATTAATTTGTTGAAGGAGTATGTAAGGCGCCCACCTGAGTCACTAGCTGTCCCTGTGTTGACCTGCCGCGGTCATGGTGGAGAAGGAGAGGGGGGCAGCAATGATCAGGTGGATGATAACTGGGATTGTCATGTCTCGGCTGATCAGTGGGCGGGGAATTCGAGCCAATGTGTGCACGATGCTCTGGCGCACCTGCCGGAGGAACAGCAGGTGGCAGTGCAGCGCCTGTTCGATTCATACCCCACTGTATTTGCCGAGCACCCAGGCCTCACTACTCAAGCGGTGCATGATGTCGACGTAGGAGAGCACCCCCCCTTCAAGTCGATACCTTATCGGGTGCCACCCATTAAACTCCCAGCGCTCAGGGACGAGCTGGAGTATATGCTGGCGAGAGGCTTGATCGAGAAGGGGGCAGTACGGTGGACTTCTCCTGTCACTCTGCAGCCCAAACCTGATGGAAAAGTTCGGTTCTGCATTGACTTTAGGCGGTTGAACGGGTTGACCCCCACCAATGCATATCCTCCTCCCCGGGTGGATGACAGTGTGGATAAGATCGGGAAAGCAAGGTACTTGACCAAGGTAGACCTCGTCAAAGGCTACTGGCAAGTACCACTGTCTGAGCGGGCTAAAGAGGTGTGCGGGTTTGTGGTGGATGGCAGTACTTACCGTTACAACGTGATGCCATATGGTCTGAAAAATGCACCGGCCACTTTCCAGAGCTTAATGAACGACATCGTAGCAGACATCCCAAACTGTAGTGTCTACCTTGATGACGTGATCATTTATGACAACGATTTCCAAAGTCACTGTGAGCACATAGAAGCCTTATTTAGTCAACTTAGTAAAGCAGGCTTGGTGGTTAATCTGGGCAAGTGTGACTTTGTGCAAGCCAGGGTGCAGTATCTGGGATTTGTGGTTGGGTTAGGGCAGGTGAGCCCGCCCCAACAGAAGATACAGGCTATCGACTTGTTCCCCAGGCCGACCACCAAGCGGCAGATCATGAGTTTTTTGGGCATGATTGGGTATTACCGCCGCTTTATAAGAGGCTATTCTACTGTATTAACTCCTTTGACAGATCTACTAGCTAAAGATAAAAAGTTCCGCTGGGCACCTGAGTGTGAGCAGGCGTTTCGAGTAGTTAAACACCTCTTATGCACTCACCCTATCCTCAGGGTCCCGGACTTTGAACAACCATTTCAGTTGGCGACTGATGCCAGCAGAGTAGGGGCTGGTGCCGTACTTTTGCAGACAGACGAGGAAGGTCTTGAGCATCCAGTCAGTTTCTTTTCAAAGAAATTTAATTCAGCACAGAAAAACTATTCGGTTGTTGAAAAGGAACTGCTGGCAATCGTGTTAGCGCTCAGACACTTTGAGGTCTATGTTCCTGCATATGGGCCAGTCGTGGTAGTGTATACCGACCACCACCCGCTTAAATTCCTCAATCAATTCCACAACCGGAATATGAGGCTGACCAGATGGTCGCTCATGTTGCAAGAGTACAACTTAGACATTCGCCATATTGCCGGTTGTGAGAATGTGATTGCGGACTGTCTGTCGCGGGTGGAGGATCCGGGGTAGGCTACCACAGCATGTTGGTATAGCCTCCTGTCTTGGCTCGCGGTGTATTTTTGCGCTGGTGCTTGTTGGCTCGCGTGTGTAGCATCAGCGTAGGGTCGCAGGGCAGGAGTTGTTGGCTTTGATTAGAAGAAAATTAGGCTACATCTATAGTAGCCGCCAAAAACAACATTAAAATAAAATATGAAAAATTAAATAAAAACTCTTTATTTTTAATAATTAATTTTAAGATAATATTGTAGCTGAGTACTGAGTGCAGATGATTTTCCCTCAGTAGGCTGTGCTTCTTAAAGCTCGCTCTGGGAGCACAATGTTATGAATTAATGTATTATATTTGGGAAGGGTGATAAGATTTTTTTTATATAAAAATGTTGTATTTTTTTTTTGAGGAGACTGAGCTTGCATTCCATCAGTGGCGGAGTGGTTAGGAGTGGCAGATTTTAGCGACATTCTGCCTGTTCAGATATGGGCTCATGGTTGAGTGTCCCATATCTTCGGGGGGGTGTGACGCCTCCCGGCGTTAGCAGAATGGTTGCGTGGGGCATTGCAGCTCGCTAGCGCTCGCCAGGATGAGGGGATAGGCTACAGTTGTCCTAGAATGATCTGCTTCATTTCATTAGTGTCATGTTGCCACAGACAGTCTAGAAGTGGTCTTTGTTTTGGTCTGTGGCCGCGCCTTATATTTTATATTCGCTATAATATAAATGTTGCTTGTGTGGGAGGCGAGCGAGAGAGTGTGAAGGAGTACACCCAGCAGCGTGGTGAGCTATGACGCGGCTCGCTTGGGCTCTGACGGCGTTGGCGGCCGGGTGGTCAACTAGTCCCTTCCCGTCGCTGCCTCGTGTTCTTTACCAGCTCAGAGCTTGCCTGACACGCGCATCACCTACATCCTTTGCAATTCTGTCCCCCATACTCGCTACTTTGCATACTATCTCTCTCTCTCAACTTCTCCTTTCTCATTCTCTAATCTTTATTAAACTCAACATCCCTTCTGGTTTCAGCATAGACGTTCACCGTCGACCAGTCGTATTGTACGCGAAGCTCTCCGATATTTCCATGCATTAGGTTAAGGAGGTATTATGCTTTATTGAGGTTTAGAGAGACGGACTTTTCCGTATGTGTCCTCTCTCGGGAAGGTTGTAGACCGGTATATGTCTCCCTTGCAAGGTGTTGAGTGATTCTACTTGGTTATCTAAAGCTAGACTAGGGGTAAGGTTACTGTGTCGTTGTCTCCGATGTGTGCAGTGTTAGCTAAGCTCTGCACGACATCGACAGGTACTGTGGGAGCCTAAGTTGTCTTCGGGTTGGTTTACTTTGCGAGCACAGTGCTGTGGTGTGAGAGGGCCATAGCCTATCCCTCACAACATAGTGCTGCCTCTTTGTGTTGACTTCTGAGGGATCGCCAGGATAGAGCTAGGTACTAGAGACCTAGATTTATCAAGAGAGCATCCCTGTCATATAACGTAATCTTCATTATACCACCCTCGGACAACGTTAGGCTACGAGCCGCATGCTCGCCCATTGTTGCCCTGCCTTGATACCCCAGCTAGACTTTATTAACTGAGCAGACACTGGTTAGAGATAAGCCCCATTATTATATGTATGCAGCATTATTATTCACTTCACTTTTGAGCCGAGGTTGTTGTTGAGTTGCACAACCCGAGTAGGCTGTTGCGTTGTGTCACAAGCATTTCTTTAGTTGTCAAGCATTACTACCTTTGCGCAGTCTTTATTACTCGCCTGCCTATTATTACTATATGTCCTAGCATTTATTGTTACCTGTATTCTGCATTATAATTGTTCAAGATTCTTTACGAACATCTTCCCAGCATCAGACTTATTTCAGAAGTTTCCAGTTGATGTTGCAGGACTAGCATTGCACTTTCTTTAATACAGGAGTGCCAGTTATTTGAGTATCTACCGTAACGTTAATTAATCATGTTAACTATCTTTTCTTTGTGTAACATAATCGAGTAATCTTTTACTGTTTGAGAATAGGCTGTTTCATTGAGCGTCAGCCTAGTGTGTGTGCACCAGTTACCGAGTCATAGGATACCTCGTTGTCCAGGCACGACTCAGGGCAGTAATGGTGTTTTGTTTTCCAGTGTTTAAGGCAGGGGTTGGATCTAGTGTTACCGTTGTTGCTTTTTGCCAATATCTAGTCCAATGTTGAAGAGCCCTATGTCTTTGAGAACCTGGATCGTAACAGCAGTGACCTAAATTTTTCAAGCAGTGCATTGAAGTTGAGATGAATGCTCAGAAATTATTGAGTTATATTACGAGGCAATTTAAGCAAGGAAATAAGGAAATAGCCCTCACACTTTAGAACGCTCTGATACGGTCTCTCCTGGAGTATGTTGTTCAATTCTGGTCTCCAGCACTCAGGAAAGATACAGAGGGACTGGAAAGAGTACAAGCTAGGGCTACAAAACCAATTCCATCGATTAGAAAACTGAGTTATGAGGACCAATTGAGAGCTCCTAATCTTTTTCCGTTAGAGACATGCAGACTACGAGGTCAGCTCATTGAAGTTTTTATATTGCTTAATGGGTTTAACAATGTGGATTATAGCAAAATGTTTACCCTCAATACGAATACAACACGCAACCATGGCTGGAAATTAGAATTGAAAAGGTTCAGCACTAATATTTGTGGAAACATGATCACATAATATATTATAAGATCTGTTCTACCTGGAACAAACTGCCCTCCGAAGTTGTAAACTTTTCTTAAGTTGAGCAGTTCAAGATAGTATTTTGCACACTCTGTAATGAGTGTAGTGCACTAAACAGTCTCTCTCCTTCCATTTTGGGTATCTCCCCAGGATGGACTGCAAGGTCTCTTGAGATACTAACTATTCCTTGTAACTCCCCTCCTTCCTCAGTTATCTGTTTTCCCTCTTCCCTGGTGTCCCCCTTAGGTGTCCCTCCTTTCAGTTCGAGTATCTCCCCGGAATGGACCGCAATGTTTCTGAAATACTAACTATTCCCTGTAACTCCTTATAACTCTAACTCTCTCTCTCTCACACACGCTCTCTCTCTCCCCATCATTCAGGAAAGATATAGAGCGTCTGGAAAGAGTACAAGCTAGGTCTACAAAGCTTTTTCCATCGATTAGAAGACTGAGCTATGAGGACCTTTTTAGAGCTCTTCATCTCTTTCCGTTGGAGACACGCAGAGTACGAGGTCAGCTAATTGAAGTTTTTAAAATACTTAATGGGTTGACAATGTGGATTATAGCAAAATGTTTAGCCTCAATATGAATAGAACACTCAACCATGGCCAAAAATTAGAATTGAAAAGATGTATCACTATTATTTGTGGAACCTTTCACATATAAGATCTGGTCTACCTGGAACAAACTTCGCGCAAAAGTTGTACACAGTTTTTTTCAGTAGAGCAGTTCAAGAGAGTAGATCGTATTTTGCACACTCTGTAATGAGTGTAGTGCACTAATCAGTCTCTCTCCTTCCAATTTGTGTATCTTCCCAGGATGGACTGCAAGGTCTCGGAGATACTAACTATTCCTTGTAACTCCCATCTCTCCTCAGTTATCTGTTCTCCCTCTTCCCTGGTGTCCCCCTTGCCCTTGGTTCTTCACTTCCGGTCATCCATCTATCTTTGTGCCACCATCCTGCCTGCCTTCACTCTGTTTTCCCTTAATTTAAGATACCCTTGAGCAACGTTTCTATCTCATTCACCCCCCCTCCCCCTCCCTTTCTCTCTCTCTCTCTCTCCATGTATGTACAATGCAAGAAACACTCATAAGAGACAAACTCGTAAATCACTTAGAGGAAAACAACATACTTTAAGATACTCAAAATGGTTTTCGTAATAAACGCTCCTGCTTAACAAACCTCTTAGACTTCTTCCACGATATCCTCAACCTACAGTATATGATGAGAGTAAAGCTGTAGATATTATATACCTTGATTTTCAAAAGGCCTTTGACAAACTTTCCCACAAACGTTTACTAGTAAAACTAAAAGCTCATGGAATACAAGACAGTGTTGAAATGGATAGAAAATTGGCTCAGTGACAGAAAGCAAAGAGTAGTCATACACGGTAAAGCATCCAAATGGGTCAATGTAAGTAGCGGGGTACCTCAGGGATCGGTACTGGGGCCAATTCTCTTCTTAGTTTACATTAACGACATAGATGAGGGTCTCACCTGTACAATCTCAAAGTTTGCTGACAATACAAAAATTGCAAATAGCATACTCTCAAATGAACATGTTGAAGATATGCAACATAATCTAGATAAGTTGTCACATTGGGCTCAAATTTGGCAAATGTGTTTCAATGCAGATATATGTAAAGTACCCTATATTGGAAACCAAAATGAGAAAGCAAACTATTCAATGAATTGCACCCCGCTTAAGATTGTAGACAGAGAAACTGATTTGGGAGTAACAATATCGAGTAACCTAAAACTGAATCAACAATGTTCAGAAGTTGTTAAGAAGGCATACAAAATAATTGGCTTTATAGGCAGGTCATTTAAGCATAAATCCAAAGATGTAGCTAATTCTTTACAATACCTTAGTCTGCCCTCTCCTGAAATATTGCGTTCAATCCTGGTGCCCTTACTACCAGAAAGATATAGGCAAGCTAGAACGAGTTCAACATAAAGTTACCAAAATGACACCTTGTCTAAGGAACAAACCATACTAAGGCAACGACAATATGAACTGTAATAAATATTTCACTATCGACCAATCAAATTACACACGGGGGAACGGTTGCAAAATTATTGGTAAACTTTTAACTCACACGAGTCTATGAATTTCTTCTTCAATCGAGTTGTCAACTTGTGGAATGGGATTTCCCGAGATGTCATAGACTGCAGCACCGTTGACTATTTTAAACTTCGCCCCGACAAACACCTTGCCTTAAATCCACGACTGACTGCATTTGTAAATGAATACATTTTTTTATTTTTTTTTTACTAACAACTGTCCCCTACTAACATCTCCTAATCCTGCCATGGACATTTGTCCCAGGGCAGTCTTCCCCTTTCATTTTTCCCTTACCCACTCTAAACCACTGTTTGGACACTTGACCATTAGTGGTTTGGGGGAATAGCAGCCTTGAAGGGTCGCTGGACCTTTTGTTGCCTGATTTCCTTTGTACTCCTGTGTACTCCACCACCACCACCACCACCACCACCATAATAATTTACATACAGTACATACATGGACTTACTTTCCACCTCAGTTCAGGCAGAGAGAGAGACTAGTTGGCAATGTAATTAGCCCGGTTATCTCCCTGACAGAAATATTTAGCAGGCTGCTGGAGAATTAGGAATTAGGTCCCTGGCTTAGGAGTGTATTATACAATATGTATTAGGAGTTTATATGAACTGTGAAAGTACGTTTTGGATTATGTCTGCCATTGAGGCGTATTATGTATTTGGCTGCCTTAAGAGAGTATTTGGAATTTGTTTAGGCATGCTAAATAATATAACAATTATATTCTTAATTATATTTCGAATTAATTTCTAAAATATAACTACAATCAATTGTAATTACTACAAAGTAACCAGTTATGTTGAGGTGTGCCTGAACTATTTATTTGTATATTTATTGTATTTATTTATTTATTTATTTATGTATTGTTGTTGGTGAAGAACAAACACACCAGTATCAATACTATTACAGACCATGACAACCTAAGGACTTTCACCAGCCTGGTCATTGTAAACAAAACAATGGAAATAATGGAAACAGTAACTGATAATAAGACAGTTACCTGTGGGTAATGCACAACATACAGATAGACAACAATATTACAAGTTTCGCTAGCATTTCGTTACAGAGTAGATTTGCAAATACAAAACCCTGTTCTAAATATTAATTCTGATTATATATATACATCCATATCGTGTTTGCTCTTTACTCTAATTATAGACGAGTATCTTATCTGGGTATGGAACAAGGTTCAGTAACATTTGCCATTACATCAGTCGCCTTTAAACTATTAAAACTATTATTTTGTGTAGCACAATGAAATAAAAGTAATAGTCTTTAGGGATGATTAGATATGCCCTTTTGTATTGACTGTAAGATAACTTGAAATACCAACTCTGTTTAGGACATGATAAGAATATAGGAAAGGTGGGATAAGTGATTAGATTTTCCCTTGAATACTGCTGAGCCACAGAGATATTACACACAGGTCCTCATTAACGGCTTGGTGAGATGGAACATCAAGGGTAGAGAGAACCTATTCAGTAAACTCTATGGAATTTGTTACCGAAGGATAATCAGGACCTCGCGCCACCCCGTGTTTACATGGGCAACAACTGGATTCAAAGGCTTGGGTAACATAAGAACATGGGAGTGTGCAGAAAGCCGATTAGCCCACACAAGGCAGATCCCTCTCACACTTAACACTAATTATGAGGACCGACCTCACCAAAACGGTCAGAGATCAACACGAGATTACGGGTCTATAGAGCGTTGATTGGCCCACTCCCGGCAGATCCCCCCTCACACCCAACCCATCTTGATGGTACCATTCTTAACCCCTGTCAGATGGGGATGTTTGTAACTTCTACTACCTGGCAGGCGGGCATATTTACCATAAACGAGCTTCATTCCATGCTCTTTTTCATGCATAAACAAGAGCCAGAGCGTAATACAATTATGTATCCGTGAAAGGGCGATAATAGAGCTTTCCAATGACACCTGAATAATCCTTTTACGACCACGGGTTCTCTTGCAACGATCGTGCAACACGAGGGCAAAAGCCCTAAAATACGGTAATTTCCCGAGTTTTTTCCTTGTCTCGCGAGGCCGTGGTTGTGGAATGTTGCAGAGGTGGTGTCGGTTGCGGCGCGAAGGCCGTGCCGAGCGGTCAGAGCCCGCCTATCGTCCTCCCAACGCGTGGACTCTCTCTCAGAGCCGATAATGTGCTCAACATCCCTTGCGACATATGTCGGGCCCAGCATGGTTCGGCCATGGTTCTCTCACACAACATATGTCGGGCCCCACGGCTTGGGTGTTAATAGCACCAGACCGCCAACCCCAGAGGGAACATCACAACAGTCCACATATACCAGGTTCCTTTTTATACTGCAAGGTTAAACAAAGGCACAGGGTGTAAGGAGACCTGCCTATATGTCTCTTCCCTAAGGGGGGGGGGGGGGGGGGTTGAATATTGAACAAATTTTCTTTTATATAATATTTATTATATTTACTTGCACTGGATACCCTAAAATGTTCAATGATCTTAGTGATCTTAGTTCCCGTAATGATAAAGGCTTTGTGACGTACAGTATGTACACTTAGAAACACTCTTTTATTGATTTTGATGATATTGCTTAAGAACATTATGCCAAGAGTTGATATTGTTAGTTTAACTAAACAGCAAATGAAAGAATGGGCAAAAGAAGAATATAACAGATACAAACTCTAGCTCTTCCCAAGCTTTCTGCTATCTAGCCAAAAATGTCTCTAATGATTTTACTTTTTTTCTTTCATCCTCTTTTCCACTCCTACGACAGACACTACTGACACTACCGTCATTTATTTCTCTGACAAAGGTAAGCTTTTCGCTCAGATATGATACATTGCAGTAGACAACATTATTGTGGGTGAAAACTGATCATCAATAAACATTGTTGGTACCAGCGCCATTTTAATCATTAGTATAAGCCTTGCTGTAATATTCATATACAAAATATACTGTTAGAAATGCATGGACATTTATTCTTATTCCATAAGACCATATGTATTGCTCAGCATATGACGAGGTAAACTCGGAAGAACGATTATTTACTTTAACTATTGCTTTTGATTATCATAATTTCATATTTTACGATATTTTTCGTTTTTTGTGTATAATGGGTTTTGCTCTTTCTGTGGATGTAAATACAGTAGAGGTGATAATTATGGGTTAAAACAGAGAGATAACTTGTGTTTATCGTCTAGCTACAACAACGAGAGCGCCTGATATGGAGCTGTAATGAAAAATAAATAAGTTTATAAGAAATAGATTTGTAAAAGAGTTGTGTTAAACAGTATTATACCTCTTGTGTATTAACAAGTCTTACTAAAACAGTGTAGGGAGGTGTATGCACCAATATATATATTTATATACTGTATATTTTCCGCCCACCGTGTTTTCCACTGTCGTGACCCACCAAGCGTATCCCTTGTTACAACACCAAATATAAACCATCTTTTATATTACCAGTATCTTGAAACGGGAGGAAATTATATAGCATTCCACTTAGCAACATTTTTGGTTGCTGTTGTGCTCTCTCTCTCTCTCTCTCTCTCTCTCTCTCTCTCTCTCTCTCTCTCTCTCTCTCACACACACACACATACACAACCACATACAGACACACACATACAAGCTCGTGCACGCATACGCATTCAGAATATGCTAATTTTTCTCACCATATTTCCTGCTACCATGGATGGCTTAACACGAACGGCGTTGCTTTTCCATTGTACTTACTACACATAATATTCTTGAAACCTAATTTGCATGAAGAAAGGAAAGAGTTGGAAAAGCCTTAGAAGCAGATAATATATCAGCTGGAATTGCATAAGAAAGGAAAGACAGGAAGAAAACGTTTGAGTTGGGAGGATGAGATAAATGGAATATGTTGAAGGAGACTGTCACGAAGGAGGAATGCATCAGAGCCAAAATTGTTTGTTTCAAGGTTCCAATGATATTTGAGGAATTTCATCTTTATCGGAACAGATTTATTGAGGTGGCCTGTAGTATTGCACATTTAATAACACATATACAATACAGGATGACAAAAAAAAATAATATATTATAACTCATAGAAAATATACTCCCATAATAATTCAGACTTCGCTTTAATTGGTTGAATAAGGAAAGAAAGAGATACATGGAATGTAGAGGAGAAGCAGGAATATAAGAGAAAGAAGGAATGGGTACGAGAAGTAGGTTGGAGAAAGATACATTGTTGGTTAGAATGATGTGTAAGAAGGACAGTAGAGAAATAAAGGAAAGAGAGTAAGATGTGTAATGACGAGAAACCCGCCGCTTGTGTATACTGTAATATGACCAAACGGAATAGGATAACGTAGGCTACAGGACGTAAATCATGATATGTTGGTTTCACAGCTATCCCAAACTGAATTGTATCTTCTCATTAATGTTGTACCTAATATTCACATTTCGGAGGTTCATTTTGCTGTTTGAGGGTTCATAATTATTATTTGGCCAGGAATAATGTCTTAAAGTGAACATGTGAGACTAGAATCAACAAGAATATGATCATTAGAAAATACAACACGGGAATGGGAATATTAAATTTATAAATTACTCAAAAAATGCAAGAGAAGTGTCAGTAGAAAAAACAAAATTGTTGTAATCATACGAAGAGCACAATTTTAATGGAGAGAGAGATAGATAGATACTCGGGATGTGAAAAGGGAATATAATATGGAAGACAATTTTCCAGAGAATGAAAGAATAATATAACAATATAATGGAAACGAGAGAGAAAAGGCGGAAGGTCGTATTGTTTGTGGAATGTGGCAATAATGTCAGTGTTGCCGTCCAGGGGGTCACTACTTTCTTACTACTGCTGTTTCGTTGTTTACCTTTACCTTGCTTGGATGTTTATATTTTTACCCCTGGAGGATCATGACGCGTTCTGATAGTTTATTCTGGTTATCAATAGAGAATGTTAATGAGCTTAGGAAGGCTTTGTGGGAATTAAAGGAGTAAAGACTGTCTCAATTATTATCCCTCTAACTTCCATATAGGCTACCCTTACTAATTCGAATAACACATTTAAATAATAGCCAGAAAACAGTAAAGAAATGCGTATTGGATCTAGAAAGGGATAACCGTGAGACTTGTTTCCTTCCGAACACCTTCATGATTAATCCGTCAATTTATTTAGTGATAAGTAAAGCTAGATAATTCAATATTACCCAAGAATAATTTTTGTTTTCTATGTGAGTGAGGGAGACAAAAGGCAAAACTGCCTGTAGCGAGTGCCTCCCCCAGATTTGAAAGAGTGACAGGGCCAAAGTCAAGGGACGTTCGAGCCAAAATGCCTGGACACAGAGTTTGAAGCAATTTAAGTGATAGAAAGAGGGAAAGACTGATTCTGGGAGAGAGTTCCAGAGCTCAGCAGTTGAATAGGAGAAAGTCTGAGAATAGCGTTTCACCTCTTGGGTTGGAGAGTTGCACAGAGTAGAGGTGGGATTGTGCTGCAAGACGGGTACTACGTACGCTACGTAGAGGAGGTGGTATACACTGGGAAAGCTCTGAGGAACACTGATTATTTTAGTAGCGATAGAATAGCGAGAGAGATGCAACATTGCGGCGAAGAGAGAGAGATTGCAGAGAGTTGGTGAGAGGATGGGAGTTAATGATACGAACGGTTTTCCTTTCTACTTTGTCTAAGAGTGCGGTGTGAGAGGATCCTCCCCACACATGTGAACAATACTCGATACAAGGACACACTGTGCCCCTGTACAGAGCCAGAAGCTGCGCAGGGGTAAAGAACCCCTTGAGGCAGTTGAGCACACCCAGCTTTTGGGAGGCTGCCTTAGCAAGACTGGTAATATTGTCCTTCCAAGTGAGAGCAGAAGAAAAGGAGACACTGAGAATATTGAGAGAAGATGAAGGATTGATTTTGTATTGTTGAAGTGTAATGGATAATACTCTGGAAGTTCCGAACGGGTAGTAAGAAGAAGAAATTGGGTTTTGGACAAATTAAAGGTAACAAGGTTTTCTCTGTCCCAATAGTAGTTACGTTTGTCTTTGAAGGAATGCTGGCTGGGGCGTTCAGGAAAACTAATGGAGTAGTGTAAGGTAGAGTCGTCTGCGTATGAATGGATGGGACTGGAGGTACAGTTGAGAAGATCATTCATGAAAATTAGAAAGATAATGGGAGATAAGACAGAACCCTGAGGAACACCGGAGTTGATAGGATTAGAAAGTGAGTGATGGCCGTCCACAACCGCAGCTATGGAACGGCAGGAAAGGAAATTAGAGACAAAGGCACAGATGGAGGGGTAAAAACCGAAGGAGGGTAGTTTAGAAATTAAAGATTTGTGCCAGACTCTATCGAAGGTCTTCGATATGTCTAGTCACTAGGGCAATAGAAAAGGTCTCACTGAAGTCCCGAAAGGATGATGACCAAGAGTTCATAAGAAATGAAAGGAGATCACCAGTAGAGCGACCCGGGCACAAGCTAACTTTTTTAGATGAAAGAATTTACCATAATGAAAGATAGGGAATACAACATCATAAATAGCTCCAACATCGTAGCAACACCAACCCTGAAGTTTTGTTATTGTATGATAACATTTACCCTATTAAATATTGTTTTTCTTGGGTCAAATAATGCTCCGCGTGCGGGTATTAATTAAAATCCCGCACTGTACACATCATGTCCGTCACCCCAGTATAAACAAAGCAATTTACAGAGTTTTTTTCCCCCATTTTGGGGGATTGTTTTGGTTAACTTTCTGCAACCAACTGGTAATCCTCTTGGTAGTCGGCAGTGGGGGCCCTAAATATACCAAAGAGCCCTAAAACTGACTGCTTATGACCCTATTTTCCCACTGACACTCAGTATCGTTCAGCTTGTTTTCTCAAAACGATATTTATCGATATTAACATTGTTGTAGCTTAACTATTTCTTGACATAATTTATTGCAAGTGGTCTCATGCTAAAGGGACACTTTAAGGATTAATTTTGTCTTTTTAAAACTTCTTGTGTTCAGTTGACCACTTGCGAGTTTCAGGCTATAAGGAGGTTGGAGTTATAGGCATCGATATTTAACACTCCACGAGCGGCTAGGTCGGTAACTTCTGCTACCTGCCAAGCGGGTGGTTTTACCCTAAACTAGCCTATTTTCCTTGGTCTTTTTCATGCATAAACAAGAGCCAGAGCGTAATACAATTATGTATTCGTGAAGGGGCGATAATTGAGCTTTCCTATGACACCAGAACCATCCTTCTACGGCCACGGGTTCTCTTGCAACGATCGTGCAACACGAAGGAAAAATCCCTAAAATACGTTAATTTCCTTACATAATTCCCTGTCTAGCGAGCTAGTGGGTGTGGGTGTGTGTGGACGGGAGGGCAGTCGCTGGCGCGGGAGCCGTGCCGAACGGTCAGAGCCAACCTACGCTCCTCCCACCACTCGTCTCTCTCTCAGAGCCAATTATGTGCTCAAAATTGCATGCCGCCTTAAGTCGGACCCCGCCACATAGTCCTTGGTTCTCTAGACCGCCTTAAGTCGGGCCCCGCTAATAAGGGGTTAACAGAATTACTAGCCTAATTACGGTTGTAGTGCATCTATAAATACATACAACCAAATTCACTATAATCTCTAAACATAAGATTGTTGTTTTGTTATTGTATTTCTGTTTTATATCGATGTTTACGGCACCAACTTCCTTATAGCCTGAAACTCGCAAGTGGTCACTTGAGTTTGTTTCACAAGTGTTATACCCATCTGAAAATGAAAACAAAAAATGCTCCGCGTCCGGGGTATTAATTAAAATCCCGCACTGTACACATGTCCGTCACCCCAGTATAAACAAAGCAATTTACAGAGTTTTTTTCCCCCATTTTGGGGGATTGTTTTGGTTACCTTTCTGCAACCAACTGGTAATCCTCTTGGTAGTCGGCAGTGGGGGCCCTAAATATACCAAAGAGCCCTAAAACTGACTGCTTATGACCCTATTTTCCCACTGACACTCAGTATCGTTCAGCTTGTTTTCTCAAAACGATATTTATCGATATTAACATTGTTGTAGCTTAACTATTTCTTGACAGAATTTATTGCAAGTGGTCTCATGCTAAAGGGACACTTTAAGGATTAATTTTGTCTTTTTAAAACTTCTTGTGTTCAGTTGACCACTTGCGAGTTTCAGGCTATAAGGAAGTTGGAGTTATAGGCATTGATATTTAACACTCCACGAGCGGCTAGGTCGGTAACTTCTGCTACCTGCCAAGCGGGTGGTTTTACGCTAAACTAGCCTATTTTCCTTGGTCTTTTTCATGCATAAACAAGAGCCAGAGCGTAATACAATTATGTATCCGTGAAGGGGCGATAATTGAGCTTTCCTATGACACCAGAACCATCCTTCTACGGCCACGGGTTCTCTTGCAACGATCGTGCAACATGAAGGAAAAATCCCTAAAATACGTTAATTTCCTTACATAATTCCCTGTCTAGCGAGCTAGTGGGTGTGGGTGTGTGTGGAGGGGAGGGCAGTCGCTGGCGCGGGAGCCGTGCCGAACGGTCAGAGCCAACCTACGCTCCTCCCACCACTCGTCTCTCTCTCAGAGCCAATTATGTGCTCAAAATTGCATGCCGCCTTAAGTCGGGCCCCGCCACATAGTCCTTGGTTCCCTAGACCGCCTTAAGTCGGGCCCCGCTAATAAGGGGTTAACAGAATTAGTAGCCTAATTACGGTTGTAGTGCATCTATAAATACATACAACCAAATTCACTCATCTCTAACCATAAGATTGTTGTTTTGTTATTGTATTTCTGTTTTATATCGATGTTTACGGCACCAACTTCCTTATAGCCTGAAACTCGCAAGTGGTCACTTGAGTTTGTTTCACAAGTGTTATACCCATCTGAAAATGAAAAAATAAAATGCAAGAGATAAAAATATTCATAATTTAATTATTCTTAACAGTAACAGGTTTTTAAAAAGATGAAAACATTGTTCAATAGTATTAGTAAAATGCCTGATCATTTGAGGCATGTCAGTGTAAAGATAACTTAGTTATTACACCCAGAATATCTGCTAAATAATGTTGTGAAAAAATCAAAATTATTAATAAAAATGAAAAGCATGAAATTCATTGGGAAGAATTCTTATAGTATGTCTAATAATCTCTGAAAGTTTCATACACAAATATTAATATTTACTTGGTCTTGGCTCAAAAGGTAGCTTGTGTCCTTAAGGAAGCCAGACTGGTGATCTGAGAGTAGATTATGAGAAGAGCAATGCTTAAGAAAGGGTTAAAAACTGTATTCTTTAATTATTCCAGGATTCTGTTTTGTATTGAACATCTACAAAATGAATCGGCCTTGAACCCCTATGGTGCTGCGAAAGAGAACCCCTATTGTAATCATTAAATCTACTTATTCATCCAATTTATTTTTATTGTAGTATTTATTTGCTTATCTCGAATATACTACTAGAGTGGGGGATAAATCAACAGTCATTTAGAAGTTTGTATACTTCATTTAACAAACTTGCTACTACACTAATAACTGTTTCTCTGTTTGGGCCGAGATGAGTTCAAGACACGGATTGAATATTACGTCGACCCAACATAGGTTGTACTTTGGAACCCGAGAACTCCCGTTACTCCCTATTTGGATTCCCGATATTCAGGTATTGACTTAAGTCGGCTTCGATCCAAAGGCACGTTATTAGTTTCTAAAATAATATGGTTTTTACCGAGCCCTGCTGTGTCTACTCCAGAGACCAGGGCATTAATGAATCATACATTAATTTTATTCACTGATCTAAACAAGAGTTATATTTCTAAACTAAACTTCGAAATTATATACTTTTACCGGGCCTACTATGTCTACTCCAAAGACCAAGGCGTTACTACATAATTATGACCTTTCAATTAATATATCCTCGTAACCATATACAATACATTTACTCATATGACAAGGGCGTAGTTACAATTTTACCTCAATTGCCCTTCTAAATACTCTTTGATTATATAATATCCTTGTTACTTCATACAAGGTATGAATACGAATAGGTAATACGTTCTTCAAAAAAAGGCGTATACACAAGTACACCTGGCATAGACTTGTGAGGGGAGAGACTGTAGAGAGGGCATTGATGGATTATGTGCTGGTGACAAGGGAAAGATTGTGTAGACTGCTGGATGTGAATGTGATGAGAGGTGAGGCGGAGGGTATGTCAGATCATTACCTGGTGGAGGGAAAGCTAAGAGTTAAGAGTTACAGGAGAATAAGAGACAAGCGTGAAGTAAGAGAGGTAATAAAAGTTAGTGAGTTAGAGAAGAGTGAAAAAGAGAGGGAGTACAAGGAAAGACTAAATGAAAAGTGGATGGAAGTGAGAGAGATGGAAGAGAGAGAAGTAGAGATTGAATGGCAACAGTTTAAGGAAGGAGTGAAAGCAAGTGCAGAGGTAGTATGCGGCAAAAGGAAAGTAGGAGGCAGAGGTATCAGGAAGGGAAGCGAGTGGTGGAATGATACGGTGAGAAAGGCAGTTCAGGAGAAGAGACAGTGTTTTGAGAGGGTTTTACAGGATGGTAGTGTTGAGGTATGGGAGAGGTACAAGGAGAAAAGGAGAGAGGCAAAACGGAAAATTAGAGAAGCGAAAAAAGATGCAAACGAAAGGTGGGGCCAAAGGCTGAGTGAGAATTTTGAAGAACGAAAGAAGATGTTCTGGAAGGAGGTAAATAAAGTAAGGAAAGGAGGACAAAAGAGGGAAGAGTCAGTGAAAGATGAAAATGGAGAATTACTAGTGGAACCAGTTGAAGTGAGAAAAGATATGCCGAGTATTTTGAATCTTTGTTAAATACAAGAGATGGAAGAGAAGCAGTGATTGAAGCAGAGGTGGATGGAGATAGGTTACCCAGGCCACCCAGGTGGCAGGGAATGAATGAAAGGATTGAGGAAAATGAGGTGAAAGAAGCAGTGAAACAAATGAGAGCGGGAAAAGCAGAAGGTTTGGATGGTATTGCTGTGGAGTGTATAAAGAAGGGTGGAGATGTGATAATAGATTGGTTGGTGAGACTTTTCAATGTGTGCTTTGCTGTGTCAATGGTACCAATAGACTGGAAGAGTGCATGTATTGTGCCGTTGTACAAGGGGAAGGGAGATCGGCAGGAGTGTTCAAGTTATAGAGGTATTAGTTTATTGTCAGTGGTTGGAAAGCTGTATGGCAGGGTGTTGATAGAGAGGATAATAAAGTGTACGGAAGTTGCAATAGGAGAAGAACAGTGCGGTTTTAGGAGGGGAAGAGGGTGCGTGGATCAGATGTTTGCAGTAAGACAGTTATGCGAGAAGTATTTAGAGAAGCATAAGGAGATATTTTGGGCTTTTATGGACTTGGAAAAAGCGTATGATCGTGTGGACCGTGAAGCAATGTGGAAGGTGTTAAGGATTTATGAAATAGGAGGAAATTTGTTAGAAGCAGTTAAGAGTTTTTATGAAGGGAGCAGAGCATGTGTGAGAGTAGGAAATGGTGAGTTGAGTGAATGGTTTGAGGTAAAGGTAGGTTTGCGACAGGGTTGTGTAATGTCACCATGGCTGTTTAATATGTTTATGGATGGTGTGGTGAGGGAGGTGAAAAGGAGAACTATGGGAAGAGGATTGGGTTTAGTAGGAAAGAATGGTAGAGATTGGGAGTTGAATCAGTTGCTGTTCGCTGATGACACAGCATTGGTGGCGGATTCTGATGAGAAACTGCAGCAGGTAGTCAAAGAGTTTGGTGTGGTTTGTGGAAGGAGGAAACTGAAGGTGAACGTCAATAAAAGTAAAGTAATGGTGTGTAATAGGGGAGAGCATAGGGTGAATCTAGATGTGAGGCTGGATGGGGAAATATTGGAACAAGTAGAGTGTTTTAAATATCTAGGAGGAACAATAAGCAGGAGTGGAGGTATGGAAGTGGAGGTAAAACAGAGAGTGTGTGAAGGAAGGAAGGTTTTCGGAGCAATGGGAAGTATGTGGAAGACGAGAAATCTCGGAGTGAAAGTAAAAAGTGCACTGTATCAAGGAATTGTTGTGCCAACAGTGATGTATGGGGCTGAGACATGGGCTCTGAAGAAAAAGGAGAAAAGAGGGCTGGATGTGATGGAGATGAGCTGCTTGAGGAGTATGTGTGGAGTTACTCGTAGAGACAGATTGAGGAATGAAGAGATACGTAGGAGAGTGGGGCAGCAGGAACATTTGTCAGCCAGAGTGGACAGAAGGGTGCTGAGCTGGTATGGTCATGTTGAACGAATGGGAGATGAAAGGCTTACAAAGAGAATATGTGAGTCAGATACAAGGGGAGATAGAAGGGCAGGAAGACCCCCATTGAGATGGAGAGACTGTGTAAGAAAGGCTTTGGATGATAGAGGAATGACTATAGATCAGGCAGGGGAAGTGGTGGTGGACAAGAGTGAATGGAGAATGCTTGTGAATAGTTGAGTGAACACGTGGTCATTTGGAGTAAGGGGTCGGGCGCAAGTTGGACTAGATAATAGTCCATCAGGCGCCTGGCCCGGGGAGACGATTAATATGAAGGGTGTGCCTGGAAGTGTGGTGGGAGGGCTTGTGGCTTTGGCTCCGCTGCATGTCTGCCTGCCGAGATCGGAACCTCTCCGGGTGGTCAGGGGCCGGGGGAGTGCTGGAGCGACCTTGGTAACCCTGGTCTCTGGGTCTTCTCCTGGGTGACCTGGATGTGTGAGAGTTTGTGTTTTTTATCTGTGTTTATTTTTTGTTTTATGATGTTTTTGTGTTTTCCCTGTTCTTGCTCTGTCTTGAGTCGGCTACCCCCAAAATGGGGATTGGGCCTGAGCATATAGATAGATAGATAGAATAGATAGACTTCATACAATACATTTCTTCTAAATGACCAGGGCGTTATTACAAATTACCTCGATTGCCTTGTCTAAGTACTCTTGGATTATAATAACGCGTAATCGTATTACAAACAATTTATCTTCACATATATCACCTGGTCAATAATAATTCTTAACCTAATGTAAGCAGCACCCTCAAGAACTCTGCATGGACAAGGTTCTTCGCTTTTATCCCTTCTACATAGATTCTTATGATTACAATATTATCCTGACTTAACACCCGTAACGCTTAACACAGACCGAATATTCCTTTAACTATGATAACAGATAATGTTTCCTTTATAACCGAAGATTTCGCTGATCACACGGACTAGTGTCCTTCCTACCTATTTCTCAAACTAAAGCTAGTCTAATGGCAACTAATATTTATTGCCCTGAGCCTTATAGTTGCATGTCTATCCTCAAGAATTATCCCCTTTTACTTTACTATTAATATATATGTGCTGTCCTAGCAGATCCTATACTAGCTATAACTAATCTTTACTTTGTGTTTGTAGACCTGGAGAAGGCCTTTGATAGGGTGCCTAGAGATGTTGTGCAGTGGGCTATGAGAAAACTTGGTGTGGAAGAGTGGCTGGTGCATGTGATAATGAAGATGTATGAGGATTTGAGAAGTGCGGTGAGGGTGAAGGTGTACTGAGTGATGAGTTCGCAGTCCGTGTTGGAGTCCATCATGGTTCAGTGTTAACACCTTATTAGCGGCCTAGGTGGTTTATTTATATGTACCCCGCCCCGCGGGGTGTTTTTAGCCAAAATAGGGCTGTTTACGTGATCATTTTCATGCCTAAATAAGACCCAGAACGTAAAACAAGTATCTATCCCTGAAAGGGCATAAACAGAGCTTTCGAATGACACCATAACGATCCTTTTATGATGGCTAGTTTTCTTGCAACAACCGTGCAACGCGAGTGCAAAAAGCATGTAATTAGGCACTTTCCCCATACAATTCCGTATATAGCGAGTGAGAGAGGGAGGGAGGAGGTGGGATTCATGTCAGTAGGTTCGCCGGCGTGGTCTGGAGCAGTCATACGCTCGCTACTCTCCTGCCACCACTTGTCTCTCTCTCTCAGCAACATTACGTGCTGAAATTGCCACACGACGTATGTCGAGCGCCGCCACATAGTCCAGCTTTATTTAACTCGACTTATGTTGCGCGCCGACAGTTAAGGGTTAAGCCCCCTCTTCTTTATTATGGTCTTGGAGGCACTGTCTAGAGTTTTTAGAGGCGGACTCCCGTTGGAACTGTTTTATGCAGACGATTTAGTCCGAATAGCTGACAGTATGCAAGATGCTGAGGCCAAATTCAGAGAGTGGAGAGAGGGCATGGCGAGCAAGGGTTTAAGAGTCAATATTAACAAAACCAAGGTTATGCATTGTAGATTGAGACGAGCCAATGTGGAAAAGAGCGGTGCATACCCATGAGCAGTGTGTGGAAATGGAGCGGGCGTTAACTCAATTCAATGTAGCATCTGTCGATGTTGGGTACACCATGGGAGTAAGCACTGTAGTAGAATAAAGGGGTCCCTGCCGAAGGATAAGTCAGAAATAGAGAAATTTGAGTGCGTAGTGTGCAAAGGTGAGCGTGTGTTAACACCTTAAGAGCGGCCTAGGCAGTAATTTCTATGTACCGCCCAGCGTTTTTTTTTTACCATAAATGGGGTTGTTTCCGTACTCTTTTTCATGCATAAACAAGACCCAGAGTGTAATACAAGTATGTATCCCTGAAAGGGCATAAATTGAGCTTTCCAGTGACACCCGAACCATCCTTCTACGATCACTGGTTATCTTGCAACGATCGTGCAACCGAAGGGCAAAATCGCTAAAATATGGTAATTTTCTTACATTATTACGTGTGAAACGAGTGAGAGAGGGTGGAGTACAAAGGAGTACATCTCAGTAGCTCCACGGCCACCGTGGCGAGCGGTCAGGAGGTAATCTATGCTCCTCCTACCGCTCTGCTCTCTCTCAGAGCACATTACGTGCTCAAAATTGCATTCGACAATAGCCGGGCCCCACCCATAGGCCCCATTTATTTCACTCGACAATAGCCGGGCGCCGCCAGTTAAGGGTTAAGTGATGATCCTGTGGCTGTGAATTTTGGAAATGAATCTTTGGAGCTGGTGAACAAGTTTTGTTACCTAGGAGATACCATCTCTGCCAGTGGTGGGGCCGAGGCTGCCACTGTTGCTCGAATTAGGTGTGGCTGGGGGAAGTTCAGAGAATTGATGCCAATCCTGACCATGAAAAGAATGCCTCTCCCCCTGAAGGGAAAGGTGTATGCCTATGTGTTAGAAGTGCAATGACGTATGCCTCAGAAACATGGGCCGTTAAAGTAGAGGATGTCAACAGAATGGAGCGTAATGAGATGAGAATGGTGAGATGGATGTGTGGGGCCAGGCTACAGGATAGAATAACAAATGTTTAGCTGAGGAGACGTTTAGGTATAAAGAGTATTAGCGAGGTGATGCGCACAAGTAGACTGGGATAGTATGGACATGTGGAGAGAATGGATGAACAAAATTGGGTGAAAAAATGCAGGTCTGTGATTGTGGAGGGAGCTGCACCAAGGGGTGGACCGAGGAAGACCTGGGATCAGACTATATGCGCCGATCTCAAATCCAAGAATTTGACAAGTGAAGCAGCCCTTAACAGGGTTGCCTGGAGAGCCGCCATTAGGACAAGAGACTGAAACTGCACTTATGTGTGGAACACTCAGTCTTACAATGTTATGTATGTATGTATGTATGTAATCGGCATGGAGCCTTCTCTAACAAGAATAACTATTTCCCTCTTAACACATCATCATTTTATTTATCAACAAAAGTCTAGTATCTTTTCTCTTTAGTCTGTCCTATAAGAACACATCAATTATTATGGAACCACTTGGTTAGTCAAGCATTTTCTCTCTTGCTTTAAGTCTGGTTCGGGCCCAATATGGGTCCTTTAAAAATATATATTTATGGTATACTGCTAGGTGTGTACTGGAACAATTTCACCACCTCAGAGCTGGCCAATAGTTCTTCTGGAAATTCTCGCTCCCGTCTACTATCTTTCGTCCCTCTTGAATCGCTTGGCTATAAGTATGCAAGCCAGTGATGTGACGACAGGCGGCCGGATACTGAAGGTGTATCTGCCTTGATAGGTGAGAGCGATGCTAGGCCTGAGGTGGTCTTTACTGGAACATTTGATGAGGGCTGGGTGGCTGGAATAAGTGGTTCCGAGTTTCCTTTGGTTGAGAGAGAGGAAGTGGGTTGCAAGATGCACACCCAGAGGGTTCCGAGGTATGAATGACCGCTGCAGAATGAATGAATGAATGAATGAATATAGAAAAGGTGGGTGAAGGTGAAAGAAGGGATGTTTTTATTGGTTAAGTAGGAGAGACAGTGGTAATAGTGAGAGAAATAGGGTGTCGGGGCTTGACCCAACGTGCGTGAGTTGAGTAATTTGGGTTGGGGTTGAATTGTTTTTGTTAGAGCAGTTACTTTACGGAGATTCAGGATGGCTTGCCAAGAAGGGGGCTGTGGATGATGAGAGCAAAATTTTGGATGGTATAAATCGAAAGTGCTTGCTTATGGGCAGGAGGAAGTCTACTGGAGAATTGGTTTTAATCATTTAGGGTGGTAATAATACGAAAATGGTATAGAGGGGGGGGAGTTTGACCGCTGCAGCCTCCCCCACCCCCTTAATATAGTCACGCCTCCCGCTCTCCGGTGCTGTGATTGGCTGAGCCGGCCGCTCGGCCCCCCGCGCGTCTTGAATTCTCTGTCGCTTCGCCTCCACTCTTTTCTCTTCATAATATGTTCCTGGAAGCTGGTTGCAAATGTCTTTTAGTGGCTTACGGGAGTAGAGGGCTGGCACTGATATATTAGACCCATTGCAACCAGAGGAAACGGCCGGTGAAGAGAGCGGGAGCAAGTTTAAAGGTGTGGCGGCACACGTAGCCGTGCGCTCCGAAAATGGAGGCTTCTGATTGGTCGGCTGGGAAGGCGTGGCATGTTTATGACGTGAGCCAAAAGTGTCAAACTCAGCTGATGAAGAGATATGGTAAAAGGGGGCGCGTTGATTGGTGGAGGGCCTTTTTACTTTAATTATTTTGTATTATTACTTGGCTTTGACTCCCTATGGTGCTGTCAGAACTTATTATTAGCCTACTACTAAGAGCTACTAACAATACACAAAGTAGCCCAGGTGTAAGAGGCTGGATTTTTCCCACCACGGGCTTCAATGGGATTTAATCAGCAAAAGAGAGAGAGAGAGAGACAGAGAAGTTATGTTATGGGTGCCAGTTACGAGCTCCACAGGATATTACTATCAATGTAACACCCTACCTCTTTCTTCCCATACAAAGTGTGTAAACAACATGATACCAGAATGTTCACTAGGGCAGATGGGCTTTGTATGTATTGTATTACCTAGATAAACTTCATATATTTTTATCAATAATTGGGATCAGCAATATCTAAAACTTGATTTATTTGTTTCGAGTGAGAAATACAAGCATAGTCCTACACTTACCCACCCTATTCAATATCTGAGACATTAGTACAGTACTGAGCGAGCCAAATGTAATGACAGCTGATACATGACTTATTAGCGCCCACCGTACATAGTAAGTGTAACGTATTGCTAAATATAATGGGTGGTTTAGATGGGTGGCCATCCTGAGTAGAGGGGACCTCAGTCAGGGAACACGTGTGACTCACGGTTGAGGAAAGTTGACCATATATATCGGGAACTACCTCTACTAGGATGAACCGAGTCACGGCCTTGGAGCTCGCGCAGAGGGACCCCCAGCATTGGAGTCTGAGGGTAAGTGCCGCTACCTGCTGCCAAGATGTAGGCTGCCTAGTGAGTGATTAAGTGAGCTTATGCATACGTTTTGGACATAACCAATTTATTTTATTTTTATTTATTTACTCAGGCCCAATCCCCACTTTTCCTATTTTAATTTAATTTAATTTAATTTTTATTTTATTATTTTTATTTTATTTTTTGGGGGTGGCCTTCTCAAGACAGATCAAGAACAGGGACAACACAATACACAACAGAAAACAATCAACACACAAAAACAAAACACAAATTCTCACACATTTAGGTATTTCAGGAGAAGACCCATAGACCAGGGTTACCAAGGTCCCTCCAGCACTCCCCCGGCCCCCGACCACCCGGAGAGGTTCCGATCTCAGCAGGCAGACATGTAGCGAAGCCCTACCATCAAAAGCCCACCCACCACACTTCCAGACGCACCCTTCATATTAATCGTCTCCCCGGGCCAGGCGCCTGATGGACTATTATCTAGTCCAACTTGCACCCGACCCTTTCCCCCAAATGACCACGTGTTCACTCATGTATTCAGAAGCATTTACCATTCATTCCTGTTTATTACTACTTCTCTTGCCTGATCTATAGTCATACCTCTATCATCCAAAGTTTGCCTTACGTAGTCTCTCCATCTCAATGGGGGTTTTCCTGCCCTTTTATCTCCCCTTGTATCTGACTCAAATATTCTCTTTGTAAGCCTTTCATCTTCCATTCGTTCAACATGACCATACCAGCTCAGCACCTTTCTGTCCACTCTGGCTGACAAATGTTCCTGCTGCCCCACTCTCCTACGTATCTCTTCATTCCTCAATCTGTCTCTACGAGTAACTCCACACATACTTCTCAAGCTGCTCATCTCCATCACATCCAGCTTTCTTCTCTCCTTTTTTTTCAGAGCCCATGTCTCAGGCCCATACATCACTCTTGGCACAACAATTCCTTGATACATTGCACTTTTTACTTTCATTCCGATATTTTTCGTCTTCCACATACTTCCCATTGCTCCGAAAACCTTCCTTCCTTCACAGACTCTCTGTTTTACCTCCATTTCCATACCTCCACTCCTGCTTATTGTTCCTCCTAAATATTTAAAACACTTTACTTGTTCCAATATTTCCCCGTCCAGCCTCACATCTAGATTCACCCTACGATCACCCCTATTACACACCATTACTTTACTTTTGTTGACGTTCACCTTCAGTTTCCTCCTTCCACAAACCACACCAACCTCATTGACTACACACTGCAGATTCTTCTCAGAATCAGCCACCAATGCTGCGTCATCAGCGAACCGCAACTGATTCAACTCCCAATCTCTACCATTCTTTCCTACTAAACCCAATCCTCTTCCCATAGTTCTCATTTTCACCTCCCTCACCACACCATCCATAAACATATTAAACAGGCATGGTGACATTACACAACCCTGTCGCGAACCTACCTTTACCTCAAACCATTAACTCAACTCACCATTTCCTACTCTAACACAATGATGCTCTGCTCCCTTCATAAAAACTCTTAAACCTCTCCGACATATGACGCGATTTTGAGCCAATTAGGGATACTTTAAAGCCTTTAAAGCCTCAGGGGTATTTAGAAACCTTTAGTTTAGTTACTTCAACCTCTGTAGTTGTCTTTGAGTTAGCTGTGGGCAGAAAACTAATTTTGGAGAGGTAATTATAAGAGTGAGATAACTCTATTTCTTAATGCTAATCTGGCAACCTCTGTGTCATATGAGTCTGAAGGGGTTAACTGCTTCTAACAAATGTCCTCCAATTTCATACATCCTTAACACCTTCCACATTGCTTCACGATCCACACGATCATACGCTTTTTCCAAATCCATATAAGCACAAAATATCTCCTTATGCTTCTCTAAATTTTTTTTTTTTTTTTTTTTTTTTAAGAGACAATGAACGAAGGAAGGAAAAACACAGATAAAACAAAAAGGTCCATGTGCCTAAAGGCATCCTCCATTCATAAAATGTTTGTAACAACTGGATTTAAACATTTGTAGATTGTAAGTTTGTGGAAAGCAATTCGAGGGAAGTGAATTCCAAAGAGTAGTAGTTCTAGGGATAAATGAATTTTGATAAGCAGAAGTTCTGCATTGTGGAGGAGAAAGTGTAAATTCATGGGCGCTCTCAGCTGCCCTAGTTCTACGGGGAAAGATGTGGAGAGGCGGCACAATTGAAGCAAGTTCCTCGGAACAATTGCTGTGAAAATATCTGTAGAATAATGCAAGGGATGCAACGTTTCTTCGTATGGATAATGTAGGAAGGTCCTGTGTGATTGCAGGGTTATTGATTAATCTAATAGCTTTATTTTGAATTTTGTCCAGCTGCCTCAATGCAACCACTCCACTTCCACTCCACAGAGGTGAACAGTAATCCATCTGAGAACGCACATGACTTTTATATATTACGGCCAACTGCTCGTCAGTGAAGAATTCTCGAATTCTGTACAGGAGTCCCAGTTTTTTAGAGGCATTCTTAGCAATGCTTCTAACATAATGTGTCCAGCTCAAGTTAGTAGTTAATGTTACACCGAGAATGTCAATACTAGGGGAAGTGGGAATATTTACATCATTAAAAAATATATGGGAGTCAGTGAGATTCTGTCGGTTAGAAAATTGAATGTACTTGGTTTTCTGTGCATTAAAGGAAACTAGATTCTTTTGTCCCCATTCTTCAATTCTAGAAAGGTCCTGGTTCAGAAATACTTCTCGCATAACTGTCTCACTGCAAACATCTGAGTCATGCACCCTCTTCTCCTATTGCAACTTCCGTACACTTTATTATCCTCTCTATCAACGTTGACCCTGCCATACAGCTTTCCAACCACTGACAATAAACTAATACCTCTATATCTTGAACACTCCTGCCGATCTCCCTTCCCCTTGTACAATGGCACAATATATGCGCTCTTCCAGTCTATTGCTACCATTGACACAGCAAAGCACACATTAAAAAGTCTCACCAACCAATCTATAAGCACATCTCCACTCTTCTTTATACACTCCACAGCAATACCATCTAAACCTTCTGCTTTTCCCACTCTCATTTGTTTCACTGCTTCTTTCACCTCAATTTCTTCAATCCTTTTATTCATTTCCTGCCACCTGGGTAGCCTGGGTAACCTATTTCCATTAACCACTGCTTCAATCACTGCTTCTCTTCCATCTCTTGCGTTTAACAAAGATTCAAAACACATGGCATATCTTTTCCTCACTTCAACTGGTTCCACTAGTAATTCTCCATTTGAATCTTTCACTGACTCTTCCCTCTTTTGTCCTCCTTTCCTTACTCTATTTACCTTCTTCCAGAACATCTTCTTTCGTTCTTCAAAATTCTCACTCAACCTTTGACCCCACCTTTCGTTTGCATCTTTTTTCGCTTCTCTAATTTTCTGTTTTGCCTCTCTCCTTTTCTCCTTGAACCTCTCCCATACCTCAACACAACCATCCTGTAAAACCCTCTCAAAACACTGTCTCTTCTCCTCAACTGCCTTTCTCACCGTATCATTCCACCACTCGCTTCCCTCCCTGATACCTCTGCTTCCTACTTTCCTTTTACTGCATACTACCTATGCACTTGCTTTCACTCCTTCCTTAAACTGTTGTCATTCAACCTCTACTTCACTCTCTTCCATCTCTCTCACTTCCATCCACTTTTCATTTAGCCTTTCCTTGTACTCCCTCTCATTTGCACTCTTCTCTAACTCACTAACTTTTATTACCTTGCTTACTTCACGCTTGTTTCTCATTCTCCTGTAACTCGTAACTCCTAGCTTTCCCTCCACCAGGTAATGATCCGACATACCCTCCTAGCACATTCACATCCAGCAGTCTACACAATGTTTCCCTTGTCACCAGCACGTAATCCATCAGTGCCCTCTCTACAATCTCTCTCCTCACAAGTCTATGCCATGTGTACTTGGGTATACACTTTTTTTTGAAGAAAGTATTAACTACACTATCTCACTCTCCACATACATTTTTCAGTCTTTCTCCACTCTCATTTACATCATCCACACCAAAACTACCGATGGCTCCCTCAACAGGCTCATTTACTACCCTAGCATTTAGGTCCCCTAAAACTATAACATTTTCCGTTTCATCAAACCCTTTTAAACAATCTCTCAAATCCTCCCAATAACCCTCCACCTCGTCTAATTCCCTTTCACTTCCTGGTCCATAAGCACTTTCAAAAACCCACCTTTCACCCTTAAACTGCATTCGCACCCACCTTAGCCTTGATGAAACCTCTTTCCACTCTTTTATAAACTCGCTCAACTCCTCCTCCCCAATAATAGCCACTCCCTCTTTCCCACGGACTCTCTCATCTACTCCAAACTTTCTACCTATCATGTTTCCAAAATCTACATCTCCCTCTCCTTTCATCTTTGATTCATTCAGTGCAAGCACATCATACTTCCTTCTTTCAAATAACCTTCCAATGTCCTCTCGCTTCTCATTCGTACTGCATCCTTGCACATTTGAAGCTCCTATTCTTAGGGTACTGGACCATGAACGTGTTCCCTCGCCCATATCGCTGTCTCGTCTTTTGGTAGATTTATTTACATATTTATTTACATAAGAAGGAGGTGTGGTGTGGAAGTAGATGTGCTGGAAAGTGTGAAAAGGAACACCTTGAGATGGTTCGGCCATATGAAACATATGGGAAGCGAAAGAATGACTAAGAGGGTGTATGAGAGCGAGGTGGAGGGACAGAGAGGGAGAAGTAGACCGAAAGAGAGGTGGAGGGATGGAGTAAGGAAGTATATGGATGAAGGCGATGCTGGTTGGGAGGAGGGGCGTCGACTGACTGGGGGCATGAACCCTAAGTTGTTGGGTTCTGTTGCTTTGATGGTTCGGTCTGACACATTCTCTCGGCGTCTTCGGTTCCACAACACTCCACGGGCGATCCCCAAACTTTGGCCTGATTGTTTGAGCTTCTTACATGAAGTCATTGGAATTCTGTGCAGCAGTGTTTCGTGTCCTCACATACTCACAGTCTCTCTCTCTCTCTCTCTCTCTCTCTCTCTCTCTCTCTCCTCTCTCTCTCTCTCTCTCTCTCCATGCTTTTCTTTTCAAAAAAGAATATTCATATTACATATTATCCCTTTTTTTATAAATTCTACCAAAAACATATACAGAAGTAGTACAGTAAAACATATACAGAAGTAGTACAGTGAAACATATACAGAAGTAGTACAGTAAAACATATACAGAAGTAGTACAGTAAAACATATACAGAAGTAGTACAGTAAAACATATACAGAAGTAGTACAGTAAAACATATACAGAAGTAGTACAGTGAAACATATACAGAAGTAGTACAGTAAAACATATACAGAAGTAGTACAGTAAAACATATACAGAAGTAGTACAGTGAAACATATACAGAAGTAGTACAGTAAAACATATACAGAAGTAGTACAGTAAAACATATACAGAAGTAGTACAGTGAAACATATACAGAAGTAGTACAGTGAAACATATACAGAAGTAGTACAGTAAAACATATACAGAAGTAGTACAGTAAAACATATACAGAAGTAGTACAGTAAAACATATACAGAAGTAGTACAGTAAAACATATACAGAAGTAGTACAGTAAAACATATACAGAAGTAGTACAGTGAAACATATACAGAATTAGTACAGTAAAACATATACAGAAGTAGTACAGTAAAACATATACAGAAGTAGTACAGTAAAACATATACAGAAGTAGTACAGTAAAACATATACAGAAGTAGTACAGTGAAACATATACAGAAGTAGTACAGTAAAACATATACAGAAGTAGTACAGTAAAACATATACAGAAGTAGTACAGTAAAACATATACAGAAGTAGTACAGTAAAACATTTACAGAAGTAGTACAGTGAAACATATTAAAATTAGGTAGAATGTGTAAAGTAGCGGACAATCAAAATCTAAGCATATAGTATATAACATACAGTATACAACTACACAACCTACACCATAATATAGTATATAACATACAGTATACAACTACACAACCTACACCATAATATAGTATATAACATACAGTATACAACTACACAACCTACACCATAATATAGTATATAACATACAGTATACAACTACACAACCTACACCATAATATAGTATATAACATACAGTATACAACTACACATCCTACACCATAATATAGTATATAACATACAGTATACAACTACACAACCTACACCATAATATAGTATATAACATACAGTATACAACTACACAACCTACACCATAATATAGTATATAACATACAGTATACAACTACACAACCTACACCATAATATAGTATATAACATACAGTATACAACTACACAACCTACACCATAATATAGTATATAACATACAGTATACAACTACACAACCTACACCATAATATAGTATATAACATACAGTATACAACTACACAACCTACACCATAATATAGTATATAACATACAGTATACAACTACACAACCTACACCATAATATAGTATATAACATACAGTATACAACTACACAACCTACACCATAATATAGTATATAACATACAGTATACAACTACACAACCTACACCATAATATAGTATATAACATACAGTATACAACTACACAACCTACACCATAATATAGTATATAACATACAGTATACAACTACACAACCTACACCATAATATAGTATATAACATACAGTATACAACTACACAACCTACACCATAATATAGTATATAACATACAGTATACAACTACACAACCTACACCATAATATAGTATATAACATACAGTATACAACTACACAACCTACACCATAATATAGTATATAACATACAGTATACAACTACACAACCTACACCATAATATAGTATATAACATACAGTATACAACTACACAACCTACACCATAATATAGTATATAACATACAGTATACAACTACACAACCTACACCATAATATAGTATATAACATACAGTATACAACTACACAACCTACACCATAATATAGTATATAACATACAGTATACAACTACACAACCTACACCATAATATAGTATATAACATACAGTATACAACTACACAACCTACACCATAATATAGTATATAACATACAGTATACAACTACACAACCTACACCATAATATAGTATATAACATACAGTATACAACTACACAACCTACACCATAATCATGCATATTTAAAATAAGTGTAGCACAACATTTGGATTCTAGTCAAAATGATTTTAAAATTAGAACTTTGGGACATAATCTAATACAAGTTGATAAGAAATAGAACTCCCAGTTGATTACAACGGTGTTTACTCTATAAAAAAAATAATCAAGTGCATTTGGCCCCAGTTGAAAATAAAGATTGATACTATTATATGACAGCCAGGCATAGTAGTAATGTGGAGGCAGACTACGAACGATCTTGTTGCCAAAACTTGTCTGTCTCGTTGTTACACTCGTCACTTGGAATAATACTTTGACTCCATTGCAGTAAGTGATTGAACATATGTTGCTATAAGCCATAGACCACAGTAAATCGCCATATATATATATATATATAGAGAGAGAGAGAGAGAGAGAGATCTACTTTAGTCTATGTATAAGCCTATATCCGTCTGGGAAGTTGAACATAATCAATCTACTGTATATCTATCTATCTATCTTTATTTATCTATATATCAATGTATATATATTTTGTTTTCTATGTGAATGAGGGAGACAAAAGGCATAACTGCCTGCAGCGAGTATATATATATATATATATATATATATATATATATATATATATATATATAGAGAGAGAGAGAGAGATAAATATATATACAGTATAAATATAGTTACAGTATAAATATATATATACAGTACAGTACATATATATATATATGTATATATATTATATGTATTCATTGTCGATAGTATCAATTGCTTACTTTTGCGATTTCCTTAATTTATTTGTGCTATAAATGTAGGTTATTTGTAGGGTAGTTATTGATAGGGGTCACTTGAGGCATGCTATGCTTACAGGTACCTACCCGATAGCACTATCGTTAGTGAGTGCTGTACTGTATTTTATATATTATTTTGTAATAGTATAGATATCTTATCAATATTTGTATTTTGTACTATTGTTAATGTCTTGTCATGTTGCAAATTTGATTTTAAATAATATTTTGACATTTAACATGTAGTTTCTTTATTCATGCAGAGTTTAGTAAAATTTGCCAGAACGTCCCGGACTTCCCAAACTTGACTACTTCCTTTAACGTGACGATAGTGCGTTGTTATATGTGCGATTAGTTTGCTTGGGAAACAGATTAACTTGCTCATGTAGTAATGTACACCCAATGTGGTGGATTGTGTTCTTTTATTTAATAATTTTCATTTTAGTAAGCGTTGTTTCCACATAGCGATTTTGATAATTTAATTTGACTTTATATTGTCCTTGTCCCAATTTTGGTTTGTTTGGTTTGCAGGTTTTGCATTTTAATTAATATATATATATATATATATATATATATATATATATATATATATATATATATATATATATACTGTATATATATATATATATACAGTATATATATATATATATATATATATATATAAATATATTGTGACGCATGTCGAGTATGAGCATGCTGTACAGAACGCCCAGTCAGGCCCCACTCTCGCTAGGATCGTCAGGGCAGGAACTTTGGCTGTAGTCTGTGTAGAGTTTCCTAACTTAGTTTATGTGAGCCGTTGTACTATAAGTATTATAAATATGTATTTTGTTTTCATCTGAGTCAACGAGTTCTATTTTATATCATTAGTTATAAGTATTGTGTGTGGGACTTATATGTAATGATGAGAGGAGAGAGAGAGAGATATTACGTAACGGGGACCAGTGAGTGCGCCACGCGGGCAGATTGGCCTAATTCCCTCCTCCCTCCTCCCTTCCTCCCTTTCAGCGCGTGGGAAGTTCTTTGTCGATCCCAGATTGAGAGAGAATATGACGTCATGATTGCCAGTGGGCGGTCCTTAAGTAGTTTGAGATATGCCGCTAGAGGGCCGAGTATAAAAAGGAGAGGTCCTCGCCACAATTCTTCAGAACTCATCAGGCAAAGCGACCTCTCATATCCCTTGCAACTATCCATATTCTTCCGACTGATGTGAACTTTCTCTACTCTCTGAACAGCCTATCTTCTTCTCTTCTCGTCCCTGTTTAACCTCCATGACCCCTTTGGTGCAGATTTAGTCAGCCAAAGTATTATCGCTTGAGTTCTCACGAGATAAGTGCCTGTTAGATAGCCTATTTTTGGAAGGGTTAACTAGAATAGGATTGATTGATGTTTGTTGCACTCGTATATGCATTTCCCTGTGTGCGATTATTCATGTTCCTGTTTTCTGCTGGTTTAGGCAATGCTAGACTGGGATAGGGTTTCTGAGTTGTGATTTCCTATGAGTACTAGGTTGCGGTTGAACCAGTACAATTGCAACGGAGACGTGGAACGCCTAGGTGGTCTTTCTGACTGTGTACCGTGGGAGTTTAGCACTGTGTTGCGAGTGAGGGCTTTTGCCTCAGCCACCCAACACTGTGCTATCTCATTTGCTTGACTTTGAGAGGATCGCCAGGAGAGAACCAGATACTAGTGATCTGGATCTCTCAAGAGAGCATCCCGTCAATTACCGTAATTTGGCCGCACAGTCTTAAGGACCTCGCTAGGCTACGAGCCGCTTGCTCAGCCATTGTCTCTTAACCTTAGATATCCCAGCTAGACTTTGCTCGACCAGCAGATACAGTATAGTATTGAAGCTTCTCCTTATGTATATTATTGTTTAAGCACTATTGATTTCATGTGTGGCACGCTTAGCTACTTCAGAGATTAGTGGCCCACGAGCACAATCTTAGTAGGCTATTGCCAGTGCATTGTCGGAGTACTTCTTCTTAATGTTTGCCATATCCTATTGCTTATTCTTATAATTCTTCTTATGTCAATTTAAAGCCTTTAATTACCAGTGAGTTATTCATTAAATTGCTGTTCAAAATCCGATACTTACTTCTTATGAGTATTCGAGAAGCATCTAACTTATCAGAAGATTCCTTGCTTGATGCTCGAGGACTATTGTTTAACGTAACGTAATAGTGCCGATCCGAAGTAGAGGGTGGAGGACTTCTTAAGTTCTTAGTTCAAGGGTAGATTACTTCGGCTTCGGCCAACACTATTCTTTAGTGTTGTAGTACTTTCTTCTTTGTTTGATTGTTGACCAGACTAGATAACTCCCGTCTTGCTATTAGTCTGTTGTGTGAAACGCTAGTACCGAGTTCTTGTATACCCCGTTATAGCAGATAGAACTCTGGAGGGTAGTGGCGTTTTTTGTTCGGCTGGCAGTACTCTGGGGTTGGGATCGTGTGTTTCCGTTGTGGCAGCGAGCCATACTCGAGTCCTGTGTAAGAGCCCTAGTGTACCCGAGTGCCCGGTCGTAACAAATGGCGACCTTGCTTAGGATTTTGTGAACAGTATAATTTTTTGCAGAGTTGTACAACATTTGTTTGTTCGTACTTTAGCGTACATATTGAAGAATATTTTTTTTTGTAAGGCAATTAGGAGAGCATTTAAGAGACTCCAGTTAATTTAGTAATTAGTGCTTGCATAAGGGAGTTTAACACTTTTGTCTCGAGAATTTTTTGGTGAACTTCAGTATGTCGGGCCCTAGTACTGGCGAGGAGCGAGAGATGCTAAGTGAGGAGGTGCCGTTGGTGACTAGTGAGGAGGATGCTAGACTTTTTGTGAGTAAGCAGTACCACGTGACGGAGGAGAGGCTGACTGGGGTGAATGTTTATGGCTTGCACCTGATAGCCAAGGTTTTGGGTCTATCCAATGTAGGAGGGATGTCCAAGGGGGAGCTGATTTCCTGGGTGTTGCGTGGGCGACATGGGGTTTCGGAGGAGAGGGCGTTTGGGGGGGTTCCTCCCCAGATCCCCTCTCACTCGACTCCCACAGTGCCGTCCACTCAGTTGCCGGAGGTTAGCACTCTCCCACAGAGGGATGAGCATTGGAAGATTGGAGTGCCCTCGGGCGGTGCGTATGGTGGTTCCCCAGTTCTTGCCCCCCCTCCTTCAGTAGTGGCAGCTCCCTCTTCCGGCCTGTCTCCTGAGATGATATTTAAACTCGAGCTTGCTAAGATGGAGAATGAGGCTAGGAAGCAGGAGATGGAGAATGAGTCTAGGAGGCATGAGAAGGAGATTGAGGCTGAGACTAGGAAGCAGGAGATTGAGACTAGGAAGCAGGAGATTGAGTCTAGGAAGCAGGAGAAGGAGATTGAGGCTGAGATTAGGAGGCACGAGGCTGAGCTTAGGTACGACTCAGAGAAATATTGTGCTCAAATAGATTTAGATAAGACTCGTGCAGAGTCGACAGGGATTCGGATGGGCCGTGAGGGCCAAGTAAGAGAACAGTCCTTGTCCCACTTAGTCAAATTGGTGCCGGCATTTAGTGAAACTGAAGTCACAGAATTTTTTAATCGTTTTGAGAAGAAGTGTAGGGAGCATAATTGGCCTGAAGAGAAGTGGGCAGCTCTAGTCTCCTCCAGACTTACGGGTAAGGGTCTGAAGGCTTATGATGCACTGCCTTTAGAGTCTTGCATTGACTACCCAGAATTGAAGAGAGCTGTCCTACGGGCATACGAGTTGCAACCAGAAACATATCGATTGAAGTTTCGGGGTGTTACAAAGACTAGGGAGGCGACCTTTCTTGAACATGCCCGGGACTTAAAAGATGCACTTACAAACTGGACACGTTCTGAGAAAGCTGAGACGGCCGAACAGTTGACTGAGCTGTTTCTGCTCGAGCAGTTTTATAAGTGTACAGGTGCAGAAATGACTTTAACTATTAAAGAAAAGAATCCAAAAACTCTACAGGAGGCAGCTGAGATGGCTGACCTCCGGCTATCATTAATTCGTGGGTGCGGGTCTGCCCAGCGTAGTGAGGCAGGTAACAAGGGGCGTGACGCCCCACCCCCCCGAGTTAGTAATATATCTTATGCAAACAAGTACAAGAGTTATGATACCAAGACTGACCACAAGACTAGCACCGTCCCATTTAAGAAGGGGCCGGGCCCTTCCCAGTACCAAGGGAAGCCCAAAGGGGAGTTAGAGTGTTATCAATGTCATAAAAAGGGGCACTTTGCAAGAGTCTGTCCTAGCAAACCACCTACAGCAGCTGTGTCTTTGGCCTGCAACATTGGTGTGTCTCTGAAGCCTTCTGAGTTTGCCCGGGGCAGTTCGTCAGAGGCTGAGGCACAGCCAATGCAGAAGCACCTGGGAGGCTCGAACCCTGCTCAGGATGTTTTTTGCGACCATAGAGGACGGGGTTGCGTGATGTGGGCGGGGCGCAAGCATGGAGTAGAGGTCTTGCGTGATACAGGTGCTTCCCAGACTTTGATGAAAAACTTGACTGGCTACCCTATAAATGCGGCTCGGGTGGTGGTGGTGCAGGGTATTAATGCAACTCGGTCATACCCGCTGGTGCGGTTGGAGTTGGAGGTGGATGGTGTGGCACGTGAATTGGATGTTGGGATTGTGGAGAAACTGCCAGTGGAGGGCGTCGACCTTCTTCTCGGCAACGACTTTGCAATGCCCGCTTCTGAGGTTCTACCCTTAGTCGTTGCCGAGAGGCCGGCCGACGTGAGTAGGGAAGAGCGAGAGTGGGTCGAGCGGTGCCAGGCACAACCCATGGCGTGTGCTGTCACCCGAGCTCGGGCAGCTAAAGTGTCACAGCCTAGTCCTCCGTCTTCAGACCAGCAGAGGAACGATCAACAGGAGGAGGCTAAAGCTGGAGTTGGTTTTAAGAGTTTTGACTCGGCGGCTCTCCTGGGTGATTCAGTATTAGCACCATTACTTAGTTCTGGAGTAGCCCCTGGGCCTGTCATCGAGAGTGACGAGGCTGGGCATGACGAGTCTCCACGACAGCAACGTTATGAACATCGAGAGAGACAGAGGGAGCAGCTCAGTATCGGGGAGGGTCATGCATTGCTCCGGGAGCAGTTAGATCGCTTGGCACCCTCAGATATACGTCGGTTGCAGCTGGAGGACCCTGAGCTCCAAACGTGTGCTAATGGAGCTGTGGAGCTCGACGAGGACGGTGATGCACAGCCGGGAGATTTTTTTTATTTAGATGGCATCCTGTATCGGCGTTTTCAAGACCCTAACCGTAGCTGGAAGATGGGGTCCGGGGTAGTGGACCAGTTGATGGTGCCGCGGGAGTGCAGGGATAGCCTACTGAGTTTGGCGCATGACACACCGCTGGCAGGACATTTGGGGGTAAGAAAAACGGTGGCGGCTTTGGGGAAGTTGTTTTGGTGGCCGGGGATGAAGTCTCATGTGCAGTCCTGGATAAACTCATGTGATATTTGTCAACGGGTCGGGAAACCAAACCAAGTTATTCCTAAAGCTCCGTTGCACCCTATTCCTGTAATTGGGCCACCTTTTAGTAAGATTGTTGTTGACATGGTTGGTCCCCTCCCTCCCACAAAGGCTGGTAATAAATTTTTGTTAACCATCATGGATGTTGCCACTAGATACCCCGATGCATACCCCATGAAAAACGGCATGGCTAAGACGGTAGTCAGTAACTTGTTGTGGTACTTTTCAAGGTACGGGTACCCGGAGGAGATTCAGTCTGATCAGGGGTCCAATTTCACCTCCAATCTCTTTAAGCAAACAATGCAACAGCATGGAATACGGGCGGTGGTATCGTCAGCGTATCACCCTGAGAGCCAAGGGGTGCTTGAGCGGTGGCATGCCACCCTTAAAAGCATGCTCAGGTGTTATTGTGCTGATAACGGAAGAGATTGGGATCTTGGATTGCCGTATGTACTGTTTGCTGCTCGGGAAGTGCCTGGTGAGAGCCTGGGATTTAGTCCAAACGAGCTGATTTTTGGACACCGAGTCAGGGGCCCCCTTAATATGCTGCGGGAAATTTGGGAAGGAACTGTGCCGCCTTGTTCCTTGTTGAAGTATGTGTTTGAAAGCCGTGAGCGCATGCTTAAGAGTCTGGAGATGGCAGGTCGGAATTTAACAGGGTCACAAGCTTTAATGAAGGACAGGTATGATCGCAAAGTGAAGCTCCGGGAGTTCATTGTGGGACAGGAGGTGTTGATTTTGTTGCCTTTGGTGGGTAACCCCTTGTCGGCGAAGTATACTGGACCCTATAAAATTGTGGAGAAAATTTCGGACCTAGATTACCTTGTTGCCACTCCAGACAGGAGGAAGAAGAATCAGTTATGTCACGTGAACCTGATAAAAGAGTATGTGAGGCGCCCCTCTGAGCCTCTCACTGTCCCTGTGTTGGCTTGTTGCGGTCGTGGTGGAGAAGGAGAGGGGGACAGTCAAGCTTCAGAGGAGGATAGCTGGGATCACCATGTTTCAGCGGATCAGTGGGCGGGGAACTCGAGCCTAAGGGCTGACGAGGCTATAGCCCATTTGCCTGAGCCGCAATTTGAAGCTATCCGTCAGTTGCTCGGTTTATACCCCACTGTATTCGCTGAACATCCAGGCCTCACTACTCAGGCTATGCATGATGTTGACGTGGGGCACCATCTACCCTTTAAGTCAATCCCATACCGTGTGCCCCCCATAAAACTACCCGCTCTGAGGGATGAGTTGGAGTATATGCTCGGTAGAGGGTTGATAGAGAAAGGTACCGTTAAATGGACTTCCCCCGTAACACTGCAGCCTAAACCAGATGGCAAGGTACGCTTCTGTATTGATTTCCGTAGGCTAAACGGTTTGACTCCAACTAACCCATATCCTCTTCCTCGGGTTGATGATAGTGTTGATAAAATTGGTAATGCTCGGTTTTTGTCTAAAGTTGATTTAGTAAAAGGTTACTGGCAAGTACCTTTGTCCGAGCGCGCTAAAGAGGTATGTGGTTTTGTGGTGGACGGGAGTACCTACCAGTGCAATGTTGTGCCTGACGGACTTAAGAATGCACCAGCAACGTGTCAGAGCCTGATGAATGAAAGTGAAAAGGACAATGATGCGCTGGGGCATTTCGAGATCTATGTTCCAGCCTATGGTCCGGTCGGTGTAGTTTACCCAGATCATTACCCTCTCGAGATCTTGGACCAGTTTCACAATCGGAATATGAGGCTGACCAGGTGGTCACTAAGGTTATTGGTATATAACCTGGACATAAGCCATATTGCCGGTTGTGACAACGAGGTTGCATGTGGTCGTTCAGGGGTATATGATCCTGGGTAGATTGACACACGGGTAGCCTCCTGCTTTGGTTTGAGTAGTATTTTGCGCTTGGTGCTTGTTGGCTCGCGGTTGTAGCCCAGCGTATTGGGTCGTAAAGCAGGATTGTTGAGCGTTTGGTATAGAAGAAAATAGGCTGCCCTTATAGTGCAGCCGGAAAAAAACATATTAAAATATAAAAATCATATAAAAACTCTTTCTTTTTGATATAGATAATTGTATAAGTTTGTCATAGCCTATAGTGTTTGAGTAGTCCACGAACTATCAAACGGCTGAGCTTCTGTAAGCTCGCTCTGGGAGCATGATATTATGTCTTTTACTATTGTTGGGAGGAGTTATGAAATGTGAATTTTTTTTTTATAAGATGTGTTTTAGTGATAAACTCAGCGTTGTTTTAGTGCCATGCGGTCGCTGGGTGTGAGGGGTTTGATGGGGTTCTGTATATCAGATTTTAGCTCAGGGTTGAGCAAGTAAAATCTTGGGGGAGGTGTGACGCATGTCGAGTATGAGCATGCTGTACAGAACGCCCAGTCAGGCCCCACCCTCGCTAGGATCGTCAGGGCAGGAACTTTGGCTGTAGTCTGTGTAGAGTTTCCTAACTCAGTTTATGTGAACCGTTGTACTATAAGTATTATCATTATGTATTTTGTTTTCTTCTAAGTCAACGAGTTCTATTTTATATCATTAGTTATAAGTATTGTGTGTGGGACTTATATACAATGATGAGAGAGAGAGTTATGTAACGACAGCCAGTGAGCGCGCCACGAGGTGTGTAGGCCTCACTCCCTCCTCCCTCCCCCCTTCCTCCCTCTCAGCGCGTGGGAAGTTCTTTGTCGATCCCAGATTGAGAGAGAATATGACGTCATGATTGCCAGTGGGCGGTCCTTAGTAGTTGGCGTTATGCTCACTAAAGGGCCGAGTATAAAAAGGGAGGTCCCGCCGCATTTTCCTCAGAACTCATCAGGCAAAGCGACCTCTCATATCCCTTGCAACTATCCATATTCTTCCGACTGATGTGAACTTTCTCTACTCTCTGAACAGCCTATCTTCTTCTCTTCTCGTCCCTGTTTAACCTCCATGACCCCTTTGGTGCAGATTTAGTCAGCCAAAGTATTATCGCTTGAGTTCTCACGAGATAAGTGCCTGTTAGATAGTCTATTTTGGAAGGGTTAACTAGAATAGGATTGATTGATGTTTGTTGCACTCGTATATGCATTTCCCTGTGTACTATTATTCATGTTCCTGTTTTCTGCTGGTTTAGGTAATGCTAGACTGGGATAGGGTTCCTCGAGTTGTGATTTCCTATGAGTGCTAGGTTGGTTGAACCAGCACAATTGCAACGGAGACGTGGGAAGCCTAGGGGGTCTTTTTGATTGTGTACCGTGGGAGTTTAGCACTGTGTTGCGAGTGAGGGCTTTTGCCTGTGCCACCCAACACTGTGCTATCTCATTTGCTTGACTTTGAGAGGATCGCCAGGAGAGAACCAGATACTAGTGATCTGGATCTCTCAAGAGAGCATCCCGTCAATTACCGTAATTTGGCCGCACAGTCTTAAGGACCTCGCTAGGCTACGAGCCGCTTGCTCAGCCATTGTCTCTTAACCTTAGATATCCCAGCTAGACTTTGCTCGACCAGCAGATACAGTATAGTATTGAAGCTTCTCCTTATGTATATTATTGTTTAAGCACTATTGATTTCATGTGTGGCACGCTTAGCTACTTCAGAGATTAGTGGCCCACGAGCACAATCTTAGTAGGCTATTGCCAGTGCATTGTCGGAGTACTTCTTCTTAATGTTTGCCATATCCTATTGCTTATTCTTATAATTCTTCTTATGTCAATTTAAAGCCTTTGATTACCAGTGAGTTATTCATTAAATTGCTGTTCAAAATCCGATACTTACTTCTTATGAGTATTCGAGAAGCATCTAACTTATCAGAAGATTCCTTGCTTGATGCTCGAGGACTATTGTTTAACGTAACGTAATAGTGCCGATCCGAAGTAGAGGGTGGAGGACTTCTTAAGTTCTTAGTTCAAGGGTGGATTACTTCGGCTTCGGCCAACACTATTCTTTAGTGTTGTAGTACTTTCTTCTTTGTTTGATTGTTGACCAGACTAGATAACTCCCGTCTTGTTATTAGTCTGTTGTGTGAAACGCTAGTACCGAGTTCTTGTATACCCCGTTATAGCAGATAGAACTCTGGAGGGTAGTGGCGTTTTTTGTTCGGCTGGCAGTACTCTGGGGTTGGGATCGTGTGTTTCCGTTGTGGCAGCGAGCCATACTCGAGTCCTGTGTAAGAGCCCTAGTGTACCCGAGTGCCCGGTCGTAACACATCATATATTGGTTGTACCTCCGTAACAGCGCTAAGTCTTCGTCAAGGAACACAGACAGAAATAGATTGTTTAGGGTTTTACATATATTTACCTCGTTTTCTAAGAGAATTCCTGTCTCAGTTTTTAGAGGGCCTATTTCATGTCTTACTTTTGTTTTGTATAACTGGAAAAAAACCTTGGGGTTAGATTTGGATTCCCTAGCAATTTGTAATTTTGTAATTACGCTTGGATTACCTAATAACACGTTTAACCTTTCTGCTAAGATTTACATACATGCGTACATGCATATCCGACAAGGCATTGTAATAAACTCAAAGTGCCACAAGGTAAATTACCATTGTTCCAGAAAACTTTTCAGTATAAAGGATCATGTATTTGGAACAGCCGAACGGATTCAATCGATGCAAAGTCATTTAAAACCTACACAAATAAATTAAAATTATATTTATTAAACAATAATCTGCAAATCCTTTAATTAAATATCAAGGACAAGAGTGGATTATGCACATATGCCTACGTGTTGTATAATACGATGTACAGTCGTGGCCGGGAGTTTCTGGGCGGTCTTTGCTATTGTAATGAGGTTGCTGTGGTGAACTTTTTGAACAAGTGTTTGTATTTCATAATCAAAATACTGGATTCACTAGTTAATGCTCACTGTCTTTTGTTACCAGTTGATGGTGTTCAGGTGTTCCCGACTACAGCTGTTCATGTACAGTCGTGGGCAGGACATTGTTAGCCATTTATACAAACATTTTTGGAACACTGTTGAACCATTTTGATTTTATACTGAACATGTACTGTAGGTGAGTTGCTGATCTTCCCTAATTAAATTATATATTTTTGTTAGTTTAGAAAGGAAAAATACGGGAATCGTGGGCGCGACTGTGTATTGTGAGTGTTATGTATGTGTATGCCCTGGGACATTGATCTTGGCCTGATATGAACTATTGAACAATAAAACTTTGCAATAAAAAGCAAGTACTAAGAATAGAACTGATGAAATTGCTCTATTTAATTCAGGGGCCGGGATTTGTGTCCTGGAGCGTGCTGGTATTGACGGGGGAGTGTGGGGCAGGAGGCATGGATTTCTGCGGCATATTGTTTGGGTTATTGCCCAACTATTATTAGTGAGCGCAAGGAATGTATAAGGTTTTGCGTTAATTTGCTTTTATAGGTGTTGTGTGTATGTGGTAATGTATTGTATTCGTTAAATGGATACGTGTGTAACTATGAATGTTATTTGTGAGTTTGTATAAATTAATAAATGTGTGAGTGAGTGCGTATGATTGTAAATGTGCAGTGTTATATGTCTATAAGTTCAGTGTCTGCTTATGCATGCAAAGTGCAAATAAGTATATGAATGATGTTGATATATACTATGTGTACATGGGTGTGATAGTTTGAATGTGTGTGGGATGTGGATATATTCAATCGCACCATTGGGACCTTGGCTATTTAATATAATACTGATGATGTACTCATGATTCACCTTGGATGAGGACTGGTTGTAATCAGGTGTTTGTGTATGGTCACGATCATGCTGACCATCTTGGTTTGGGCCTGGTGCTGTGATTATACTATGTAGATGTGTGTGTATGTTTAGGTATTATACTATGTAGATGTGTGTGTATGTTTAGGTATTATATTATGTAGATGTTTGTGTATGTTTAGGTATTATACTATGTAGATGTGTGTGTATGTTTAGGTATTATACTATGTAGATGTGTGTGTATGTTTAGGTATTATACTATGTAGATGTGTGTGTATGTTTAGGTATTATACTATGTAGATGTGTGTGTATGTTTATGTATTATACTATGTAGATGTGTGTGTATGTTTAGGTATTATACTATGTAGATGTGTGTGTATGTTTAGGTATTATACTATGTAGATGTGTGTGTATGTTTAGGTATTATACTATGTAGATGTGTGTGTATGTTTAGGTATTATACTATGTAGATGTGTGTGTATGTTTAGGTATTATACTATGTAGATGTGTGTGTATGTTTAGGTATTATACTATGTAGATGTGTGTGTATGTTTAGGTATTATACTATGTAGATGTGTGTGTATGTTTAGGTATTATACTATGTAGATGTGTGTGTATGTTTAGGTATTATACTATGTAGATGTGTGTGTATGTTTAGGTATTTTTGGATTTATGTAAGTTTACTATTTACTTATACTGCAGATACTTCTGCTAGTGTAAAACTATAATATTTATCTTTATACTTGGGTTGGGGCGCACATCTCGTTTTCCTTCATTCGCCACTACTTCCAATTTTGTATTTAGTATAATAGTATTTCAGGACATATATACCAATAGGTATCAAATCCTCTTTGTTATGTGATAACTTTTTAACTCAACTCTTTGTTATGTGATAACTTTTTAACTAAACTTATTATTGTATTTTGTATGTTGTCATATAACAATAAAACTAATTGAATTAGAATTTGAATTTAATAATTTAAATAGTTCTTAAATGTTCTTCATCTCTCTTTATTTTCCTATACACTCCTTTCTTTAAGCCTAAAGTATGCTTGATGCTATTATACATGCATCTTTGGTCGTTATTATTGGATCTAAAACATGTTATATGGAAATATTTACCCTGGGCATCACTAACGGTCTTAGTAAATATTGATGAGAGGCCAAATTCGCGCCTAAGTCATTAATTTGACTACCTGGTATCGTTATCTTTATACTTAACCTTTCATTATTCGGGGACTCCACCTGCATGTCACCGAACACACCCGTCAGGTGTTCTCTTAGTCCATGATAGTTGGCATTTCTAAACATTGGGACTAATGTCGAGTTTGTAGTTAATTTATTTTTCCTATCTATCTATCTATCTATCTATCTATATGCTCAGGCTCAATCCCCATTTTGGGGGTAGCCGACTCAAGACAGAGCAAGAACAGGGAAAACACAAAAACAACATAAAACAAAAAATAAACACTGATAAAAAACACAAACTCACACACATCCAGGTCACCCAGGAGAAGACCCAGAGACCAGGGTTACCAAGGTCTCTCCAGCACTCCCCCGGCCCCTAACCACCCGGAGAGGTTCCGATCTCGGCAGGCAGACATGCAGCGGAGCCAAAGCCACAAGCCCTCCCACCACACTTCCAGGCACACCCTTCATATTAATCGTCTCCCCAGGCCAGGCGCCTGATGGACTATTATCTAGTCGAACTTGCGCCCGACCCCTTACTCCAAATGACCACGTGTTCACTCAACTATTCACAAGCATTCTCCATTCACTCCTGTCCACCACCACTTCCCCTGCCTGATCTATAGTCATTCCTCTATCATCCAAAGCCTTTCTTACACAGTCTCTCCATCTCAATGGGGGTCTTCCTGCCCTTCTATCTCCCCTTGTACCTGACTCACATATTATCTTTGTAAGCCTTTCATCTCCCATTCGTTCAACATGACCATACCAGCTCAGCACCCTTCTGTCCACTCTGGCTGACAAATGTTCCTGCTGCCCCACTCTCCTACGCATCTCTTCATTCCTCAATCTGTCTCTACGAGTAACTCCACACATACTCCTCAAGCAGCTCATCTCCATCACATCCAGCCCTCTTTTCTCATTTTTCTTCAGAGCCCATGTCTCAGCCCCATACATCACTGTTGGCACAACAATTCCTTGATACAGTGCACTTTTTACTTTCACTCCGAGATTTCTCGTCTTCCACATACTTCCCATTGCTCCGAAAACCTTCCTTCCTTCACACACTCTCTGTTTTACCTCCACTTCCATACCTCCACTCCTGCTTATTGTTCCTCCTAGATATTTAAAACACTCTACTTGTTCCAATATTTCCCCACCCAGCCTCACATCTAGATTCACCCTATGCTCTCCCCTATTACACACCATTACTTTACTTTTATTGACGTTCACCTTCAGTTTCCTCCTTCCACAAACCACACCAAACTCTTTGACTACCTGCTGCAGTTTCTCATCAGAATCCGCCACCAATGCTGTGTCATCAGCGAACAGCAACTGATTCAACTCCCAATCTCTACCATTCTTTCCTACTAAACTCAATCCTCTTCCCATAGTTCTCCTTTTCACCTCCCTCACCACACCATCCATAAACATATTAAACAGCCATGGTGACATTACACAACCCTGTCGCAAACCTACCTTTACCTCAAACCATTCACTCAACTCACCATTTCCTACTCTCACACATGCTCTGCTCCCTTCATAAAAACCCAGGTGTCTGTAGCAACATCCAGCAACCCCTTCTCTGTATCCTCCTACTTTCTCTATCCTAGTTTCAAAGCCAATGGCGGATGTTGTGCATATGTGCACAACAAACTCACTTGCTCTCGTGTTCCCGATTTCGACTCCTCTGAATTCTCAACTTTATGGCTCAAACTTTCCTGTCATTCTCTTACTAAATATTTCTGTGCTGTCTATCTTTCCCCTAACTCTACCAACTTTCCTAAATTCTTTGACTATCTAAACTCTACAGTGGAACACATTCTATCCATTTCTCCTTTCTCAGAAATCTCCATCTTAGGAGATTTCAACGTTCACCACCGCCAATGGCTCTCCTCTCACACTACTGATCCACCTGGTGAACAAGCCTACGTCTTTTCTATCCTAAATGACCTAGAGCAGTTAGTTCAGCAACCCACCCGTATCCCGGATCGCATCGGAGATCGGCCCAACATTCTTGACCTGTTTCTAACTTCTAACCCTTCTTCTTATACTGTCGATCTTTTCTCTCCTTTGGGCTCCTCCGACCATAAACTTATCTCTGTCACCTGTCCTATCTCTCCAGTACAGCCACCCGATCCTCCTAGCCGGCGGCGCTTGTGGCACTTTGGCGCTGCCGACTGGGAGGCTCTTCGGCAGTACTTCTTTGATTTCCCATGGAATGATTTCTGCTTCCATGGCCGAGGACCCTCGGAGAGTGCTGAACGCATTACCGAGGTAATCCTATCGGGCATGGAAGCATACATTCCATTCTCTTTCTCTCAGACTAATGCTAAAAAATCTTGGTTTACTCACGCCTGTTCTACTGCTGTCCGCAATAAGGAGGAAGCATTCAAACGGTACCGACGCCTTAAAACTCAAGACTCTCATTCTTCATATGTTTCTGCCCGGAATCAAGCCAAATCTGTTCTTCGACTTGCCAAACACTCTTTCATCAATAATAAATGCACTGAACTATCCAACTCTAGCTCTTCCCAAGCTTTCTGGCATCTAGCCAAAAACCTCTCCAACAATTTCTCTTCCTCGTCTTTCCCTCCCCTTTCCCACTCTGATGGCACAACCATCACTTCTTCCTCTGACAAAGCTAAACTCTTCGCTCAAACTTTTGCTAGAAACTCCACCTTGGATGATTCCGGTGCTATTCCTCCCTCTCCGCCCTCCTCTCTCTTACTTATGCCTAATATCCTAATCTCTTCTAAAGATGTACTTTCTACCCTCTCTGGGCTTAACACTAATAAGGCGTACGGTCCGGACGGTGTTCCTCCTGTTGTTCTCAAAAACTGTGCTTCCGTGCTGACTCCCTGCCTAGGCAAACTCTTTCGTCTCTGTCTATCCTCTAACGTCTTCCCTTCATGCTGGAAGTTTGCTCACATTCAACCTGTCCCAAAGAAGGGTGACCGCTCTCAACCCTCCAACTATCGTCCAATTGCTCTTATCTCTCGTCTTTCTAAAGTTTTTGAAACTATTCTTGCTTCCAAATTTCTTAAGCATTTCTCTTCTCATAATCTGCTCTCAGATCGCCAGTATGGCTTCCTTAAGGGTCGCTCTACTGGTGATCTTCTTTCATATCTTACTAACTCTTGGTCATCCTCCTTTCGGGACTTCGGTGAGACTTTTTCTATTGCACTAGACATATCGAAAGCCTTCGATAGAGTCTGGCATAAATCTTTAATTTCTAAACTACCCTCCTTCGGTTTCTATCCCTCCATCTGTGCCTTTGTCTCTAATTTCCTTTCCGGCCGTTCCATAGCTGCGGTTGTGGACGGCCATTGTTCACTTCCTCACCCTATAAACTCCGGTGTTCCTCAGGGCTCTGTCCTATCTCCTATTCTCTTTCTAATTTTTATAAATGATCTCCTTAACTGTACCTTAATTCCCATCCATTCATACGCAGACGACTCAACCTTACACTACTCCATTAGGTTTCAGAACGCCCCAGCCAGCAATCCCTCAACGACAAACGTAATGAAGCCATAGAACTCTTAAATTCTGATCTAAATACTATTTCCAATTGGGGCAGAGAAAACCTTGTTAACTTTAATGCTTCCAAAACCCAATTTCTCCATCTATCTACCCGTCAGGATCTCCCAGCGGACTATCCCTTATTCTTCAACAATACAAAAATCAACCCTTCATCTTCTCTCAATATTCTTGGTGTCTCTTTTTCTTCTGCTCTCATTTGGAAGGACCATATTACCAGTCTTGCTAAGGCAGCCTCCCAGAAGCTGGGTGTGCTCAACCGCCTTAGGGGATTCTTTTCCCCTGCACAGCTTCTTGCTCTGTACAGGGGCATAGTGCGCCCTTGTATTGAGTATTGTTCACATGTGTGGGGAGGTTCCTCTCACACCGCTCTCCTAGACAAAGTTGAAAGGAAGGCCTTTCGTATCATTAACTCCCGTCCACTCACCAACTCTCTGCAATCTCTCTGTCTCCGCCGCAATGTTGCATCTCTCTCGCTATTCTATCGCTACTATAATAATCAGTGTTCCTCAGAGCTATCCCAGTGCATACCACCTCCTTTACGTAGGGCACGTGGTACCCGTCTTGCAACTCAATCCCACCCCTACTCTGTGCAACTCTCCAACCCAAGAGTGAAACGTTACTCTCAAACTTTCTTTTACTCAACATCTGAGCTCTGGAACTCTCTCCCAGAATCAGTCTTTCCCTCTTCCTATGACTTAAATTGCTTCAAACTCTGTGTGTCCAGGCATTTTGGCTCGAACGTCCCTTGATTTTGGCCCTGTCACTCTTTCAACTATGGGGGAGGCACTCGCTATAGGCAGTTATGCCTTTTGCCTCCCTCAATCACATAGAAAAAAAAAAAAAAAATGCTTCTAACAAATTTCCTCCTATTTCATAAATCCTTAACACCTTCCACATTGCTTCACGGTCCACACGATCATACGCTTTTTCCAAGTCCATAAAAGCCCAAAATATCTCCTTATGCTTCTCTAAATACTTCTCGCATAACTGTCTTACTGCAAACATCTGATCCACGCACCCTCTTCCCCTCCTAAAACCGCACTGTTCTTCTCCTATTGCAACTTCCGTACACTTTATTATCCTCTCTATCAACACCCTGCCATACAGCTTTCCAACCACTGACAATAAACTAATACCTCTATAACTTGAACACTCCTGCCGATCTCCCTTCCCCTTGTACAACGGCACAATACATGCACTCTTCCAGTCTATTGGTACCATTGACACAGCAAAGCACACATTGAAAAGTCTCACCAACCAATCTATTATCACATCTCCACCCTTCTTTATACACTCCACAGCAATACCATCCAAACCTTCTGCTTTTCCCGCTCTCATTTGTTTCACTGCTTCTTTCACCTCATTTTCCTCAATCCTTTCATTCATTCCCTGCCACCTGGGTGGCCTGGGTAACCTATCTCCATCCACCTCTGCTTCAATCACAGCTTCTCTTCCATCTCTTGTATTTAACAAAGATTCAAAATACTCTGCATATCTTTTCCTCACTTCAACTGGTTCCACTAGTAATTCTCCATTTTCATCTTTCACTGACTCTTCCCTCTTTTGTCCTCCTTTCCTTACTTTATTTACCTCCTTCCAGAACATCTTCTTTCGTTCTTCAAAATTCTCACTCAGCCTTTGGCCCCACCTTTCGTTTGCATCTTTTTTCGCTTCTCTAATTTTCCGTTTTGCCTCTCTCCTTTTCTCCTTGTACCTCTCCCATACCTCAACACTACCATCCTGTAAAACCCTCTCAAAACACTGTCTCTTCTCCTCAACTGCCTTTCTCACCGTATCATTCCACCACTCGCTTCCCTTCCTGATACCTCTGCCTCCTACTTTCCTTTTGCCGCATACTACCTCTGCACTTGCTTTCACTCCTTCCTTAAACTGTTGCCATTCAATCTCTACTTCTCTCTCTTCCATCTCTCTCACTTCCATCCACTTTTCATTTAGTCTTTCCTTGTACTCCCTCTCTTTTTCACTCTTCTCTAACTCACTAACTTTTATTACCTCTCTTACTTCATGCTTGTCTCTTATTCTCCTGTAACTCTTAACTCTTAGCTTTCCCTCCACCAGGTAATGATCTGACATACCCTCCGCCTCACCTCTCATCACATTCACATCCAGCAGTCTACACAATCTTTCCCTTGTCACCAGCACATAATCCATCAATGCCCTCTCTACAGTCTCTCCCCTCACAAGTCTATGCCAGGTGTACTTGTGTATACGCCTTTTTTTGAAGAACGTATTACCTACACTCAATCTACACTCTTCACATACATTTTTCAGTCTTTCTCCACTCTCGTTTACACCATCCACACCAAAACTACCGATGACTCCCTCAACAGGCTCATTTCCTACCCTAGCATTTAGGTCCCCTAAAACTATAACATTTTCATTTTCATCAAACCCTTGCAGACAATCTCTCAAATCCTCCCAGAAACCCTCTACCTCGTCTAACTCTCTTTCACTTCCTGGTCCATACGCACTTACAAAAACCCACCTTTCACCCTTAAACCGCATTCTCACCCACATTAGCCTTGATGACACCTCTTTCCACTCTTTTATAAACTCTCTCAACTCTTCCTTCACAATAATAGCCACTCCTTCTTTCCCCCTGACTCCCTCGTCTACTCCAGACTTTCTACCGATCACGTTTCCAAAATCCACTTCTCCCTCTCCTTTCATCTTTGTTTCATTCAGTGCAAGGACATCATACAACCTTCTTTCAAATAACCTTCCAATATCCTCTCGCTTCTCACTCGCACCACATCCATGCACATTCAAAGCTCCTACTCTCAGGGTCCGGGACCACGAACGCGTTCCCTCGCCCCTATCTCTGTCTCGTTTTTTTGGTAGATTAATTTAAGGGGAGAAGGATACCAGGCCCCCCGCCCCCGATCCCCTTTAGCCGACTTCTACGTCTCACCGGAGAAAAGCGGTGGTGGAAATTTCTCACCCCTCCACCACAGAGGAGGCTACCTGCACCAGAAAGTGGCGGGCGTTGGGGTCGCCGCATCCCTACGCCATTTGAAAAAATTAGAGATGCAGAAGGAGAAAAAGACAGAAGGGGCTATGGGAAGTAGAGGACACCAACCCTCACTCTGACAAAGGGTCAGCCCACCACCACTATGTAACTGTATGTAACTCATGCAACAGATCATTCACTCCTTCAAGACAATGTAAGAAATATTTGTCATGCAGAAAATAGTTCTTTATATATTTGTCACGTAATATTGTACACTCCAGTTTCTCAATATGTTTCCATGGGTTCTCTCTCGCCACATTAACATCAATTGTCAGCATATATATATATATATATATATATATATATATATATATATATATATATATATATATATATATATATATTATATAATATATATAATATATATATATATAATATATATATATTATATAATATATATATATATTATATATATATATATATATATATATATATTGTTTTATTTATGGGAAAGTGTATTTTGACACGGATATATATTCTGTGTTTTGTAAATATCCTACAGGCTGATCAGGAAAAATATATAGCTACAATTAGACCTACGGTACAATAATTTCAATCACCCACTCGTAAGTGCCACGCTATAACGAAGTTTGAGCTGTAAACATCGACATTTAGCAGAATGACGACAAGAATTACATGGACAAGGAATTAATGAAACATATATAAAACTCCTATAGAATATAATATTAGATGCAAAAGGCACTCCTGGGTTCCGGTTAGGCTACGCAAAGCCACAGAGACGATACAGATCGGGAAAGGAATGACCTGAGGCAGGGAGACAATCTCACCCTGTCTTGAACTGATCTTCAGAAAGTGTTCACAATGTTGATGGTGATGATTATAATATATAATTATTTACAATAGTTTATGGTTGACTGCATGTGTATAACACTGAAAACCACGTACCGGTAGGGTAGGCCTATTGCTATGATGTAATTTAGGCCTAGCTAGCTAAAACAAATACATGCTTTCAACACTCAGTTTATCGAAATATCAATAACTCCGTAAATCACCATGACTCATATAAATGTAATTCATGTTCTTACGTTCTTATGTTTCCAGGACGTATTAGCGGATATGACGTCATGGACAGTAATGACGTCAGGCTGGCTGCTCCCCCTCCTGGTCCTGGTCTCCCCCATGGCCGCCACAACATACAGGTACGTCACGGCTTACCTCACATTTAATTAAGGGGAGGTATGTCGTTTTTCTGGACCCTCTTTTCCCTCATGTTTAGCCCCATTATTTGTTTGCGATTTTAAGATGTTCGCCTCATTAGTTTGTCGATTTTAAGAGCTTTCACCCCATTTCTTTGTCAATATTAGGACCTTTCGTGCCATTTAGGTTTCGATTTTTTCCTGGCGATCGATAGCGAGCCTGTAAATTTAGGAAAAATCGGCCTTTGGCCGGGACAATTTTCTACCTAAAAATGATGGAGGTCTAGTGAGGAAACTAAAAAATATATGAATACATTAATTAATAGACCAACAATCCAGCCATTAGCCCCTTAACTTCCGTGTTGATAATATAATATACCTCCGGAACTTAAAGAGTGTAAAATAATACCTTCTCAACAAACTGAATAATATACTGTAGGACCTTCCTATACGTCATTAAGTCGTCTAAATGTATCCCAATTGAAAGATAAAAAGGGCGTGATCATACTGAAGGGGTTAACCTAAGCTTATACCGAGCAGTCACTTTCTTGTACTTTTCATATCACTCCTTCACCCTTGACCTGCAGTGGCCTACCTTGCTCTCTCTTGGCCTGCCCTGACCTTCTCTTAACTGTGATAACCTGTTCAAGTGTTCATTCCTGCCTTGGCCTACATGTATCACGTTAACCCTTTTAGGACGCTGGTAGTGAACGTCAATTAAGGGGGATGACCTGCATTTTGTTATTTTTCTCCTTTTCTCTCTTTCTCTGGCTTGTATCCATTCGGCCCCATTCAGCCAACTATTTTAAGACGTTTATCCCCATCTAGGTGTCGATTTCTTCCTTGCGAGCGATAGCGAGCCAGCATTATATTAAGAAATCCGGCTTCGCCGGAGACATTTTTCTATCGAAAAATGTACAAATTTAGCCTGCTGTCAAACAAAAATAAAAATTATGCTGGCTCGCTACCGCTCACTAGTAAAAAATTGACACCTGGATGGGGATAAACGTCTTAAAACAGTAGGCTGAATGGGGCCAAATGGATACAAGCCAGAGAAAGATAGAAAAGGACAGAACAAAAACAGGTCCCCCCCCCCCCCCTTAAAGTAAAGTGATGGTGTGCAATAGGGGTGATCGTACGGTGAATCTAGATGTGAGGCTGGATGAGGAAATATTGGAACAAGTGGAGTGTTTTAACTATCTAGGAGGAACGATAAGCAGGAGTGGAGGTATGGAAATGGAGGTAAAACAGAGAGTGTGTGAAGGAAAGAAATTTTCAGAGCAATGGGAATTATATGGAAGATGAGAAATCTCGGAATGAAGGTAAAAAGTGCAATGCATCAAGGGATAGTTGTATGGGCTGAGACATGGGCTCTGAAGGCAAAGGAGAGAAGAAAGCTGGATGTGATGGAGATGAGCTACTTGAGGAGTATATGTGGAGTGACTCGTCGAGACAGATTGAGGAATGAAGAGATACGTAGAAGAGTGGGGCAGCAGGAACATTTGTCGACCTGCACCAGGGTCCCCCCCCCCCCCCCTCCACACACACACACACACACACACACACACTTGTACACAATCATAGACCTCCCTTGACCTTCCGTAACCCTCCTTGACCTTTCTTAACCCTCTCTGATCTATTTCCTTAACCTTCCTTGGCCCTCTCTGACCTAGATTAATCCTCCTTGACATATCTTAACCCTCTCTGATCTATTTACTTGACTTACCATAACCTTCCTTGACCTATCTTGATCCTCCTTGACCTATCTTAACCCTCTCAGATCTACTTCTTGGACCTACCGGTACCTTAACCTTCCTTGACCCTTTGACCTTCCTTGAATCTCTGACCTTCCTTAACCCTCTCTGACCTTCCTTAACCCTCTCTGACTCTCCTTTGACCCTCGCTGACCTTCCCTTGATCCTCTCTGACCTTCCTTTGACCCTTGCTGACCTTTCTTGGCCTACTCTGATCTTCTTTGAGCCTCTCTGACCTTCTATAACCCTCTCTGACCTTCTTTCGACCCTCGCTGACCTTCGTTTGACCCTCGCTGACCTTCGTTTGACCCTCTCTGACCTTTCTTAACCATCTCTGACCTTTCTTAACCATCTCTGACCTTCTTTGACCCTTTCTGACCTTCGTTAACCCTCTCTGACCTTCCTTGACCCTTGCTGACCTTCCTTGACCTCTCTCACCTTCCTTAACCCTCTCTGACCTTCCTTAGCCCTTCTTGGCCTACTCTGACTTTCTTTGACCCTCTCTGACCTTCCTTGACCCTCTCTGACCTTCCTTGACTCTATGATCTTCCTTAACCCTCTCTGACCTTCCTTGACCATCTCTGACCCTCTCTGACCTTCCTTGACCCTCTCTGACCTTCCTTGACCCTCTCTGACCTTCCTTGACCCCCTCTGATCTTCCTTAACCCTCTCTGACCTTCCTTGACCCTCTCTGACCTTCTTTGATCCTCTATGATCTTCCTTAACCCTCTCTGACCTTCCTTGACCCTCTCGGAACTTCCTTGACCCTCTCTGACCTTCCTTGACCCTCTCGGAACTTCCTTGACCCTCTCTGACCACCCTTGACCCTCTCTGACCTTCCTTGACCCTCTCTGACCTTCTAGACCCTCTCTGATGTACTTCCTTGACTATTCTTGACCTACTCAGACCTTCCTTTGACCCTATCTGACCTTCATTGACCCTCCTTGACCTTCATTCACCTACTCTGACCTTCCTTGACCTGCCCACAGAGGTTCGGGAGCCTGGGGTTGGCGATGTGTGAACCAGATCTGCACCAGGGAACTACAGGTCGCTCCCCACCCTCTACCTGACCTGTCCACCTGTAAGCTGACCTGTAGACCTGATGCCGGACTTTGGCCTCGACCTACGGGCCTGCTTAAGCTGGGGAATGAGGTGGGTTGTGGTTTTATTGTTTTTCATGAAATGCGATTTTTTTTTTTTTTTTTTGGGGGGGAGGGGGGATGCATTTTTGTTTGGGGGGAGGGGGCATATGTATTTTTTTATGATATATATTTAGTAATATTGATTTGCCTTCAATTTCATTTGTGGCTCAGTTACTCATAAATTTATAATTCATGTTCATTTGAAATATAACTAAAATTATATTTTCAAGGTACATCGGTCTCCCTTCTGACACTTTCCACCAAGCCCCTACGGTACCTTGTCGCCCAGCTCCCAGTCTAGTACAGTCCAGCCCAGCTCAGTCCAGTACAATCTAACCTAACCCAGCTCTTAAGTTCAAACCATTCCCAGATCAGAATCAAGGAGCAATCAAGTGAAACCACAATATACATCCCGAGCTATGGGGTATGTGCCTGAGAATATAGATAGATAGATAGATAGACATCTGTGACAACAACAATATATCTCCCTCAGGAAGGATTGAAAATAGCTAAATTATAACAAGCACTACTCTACAGTGTATAATTATTATGTATATAATAGCCTAAATCTATATCACCTACTTTTATTTATTTTTTTATATATATTTTTTTTACGAGACAATATAGTTAATAAGTAACATAAATCTGTATCACCTACTTTACTTTACGAGACAATATAGTTAATAAGTAACATAAATCTATATCACCTACTTTACTTTATGAGACAATATAGTTAATAAGTAACATAAATCTACATCACCTACTTTACTGTATGAGACAATATAGTTAATAAGTAACATAATTCTATATCACCTACTTTACTTTACGAGACAATATAGTTAATAAGTAACAAATCTATATCACCTACTTTACTGTATGAGACAATATAGTTAATAAGTAACATAAATCTATATCACCTACTTTACTTTATGAGACAATATACTGTAGTTAATAAGTAACATAAATCTATATCACCTACTTTACTTTATGAGACAATATAGTTAATAAGTAACATAATCTATATCACCTACTTTACTTTGAGACAATATAGTTAATAAGTAACATAAATCTATATCACCTACTTTACTTTATGAGACAATATAGTTAATAAGTAACATAATCTATATCACCTACTTTACTTTATGAGACAATATAGTTAATAAGTAACATAAATCTATATCACCTACTTTACTTTATGAGAATATAGTTAATAAGTAACATAATCTATATCACCTACTTTACTTTACGAGACAATATAGTTAATAAGTAACATAAATCTATATCACCTACTTTACTTTACGAAACAATATAGTTAATAAGTAACATAAATCTATATCACCTACTTTACTTTACGAGACAATATATTTAATAAGTAACATAATTCTATATCACCTACTTTACTTTATGAGACAATATAGTTAATAAGTAACATAATTGAGTACTGTTTTGGTGGCCTGCCAGGTCACTTTACCAGCATTAAGGGGAGATCTCCACTTGAGGGATTTTTTTCTTGACTCCTTCCTCCCTCATGTTTATCCCCATTGTTTTTCTAATTTTAAGACGTTTTCCCCATTATTTTGATTATTTTAAGAACTTTCAACCCATTTTTGTCAATTTTAAAACCTTTCGTGCCATTTAGGTGTCGATTTTATTCTGGCGAGCGATAGCGAGCCTGTAATTTAAGAGGAACCGGCTTTCAGCCGGGAAATTTTTCTACCGAAAAATGTACAAATTTATGTTGAAAGGGGCTCAAGGGGGTGTAATCTTAAGCTTGATGGATATCTAGGGACCAAACTAAAAACCTCCCCTTAAACAAGTGTAATTGTATTTCATAATTTTGTATAGCAGTGCCGGTATTATAATCAATTGGTATTTCTTAGAAACATGCATAGTACCGGTACTGCATGTCCTATATTGTTCTTGTGCAATACACTATGAATATTGTAGCCTACTGTCGTAAATGACATATTTGTTTATAAAATAATAATCAAAATACTGTACTGACAGGCAACCATCAAGATAATATATATTTTTTGTTCAATCATATTATTCTACTTTAACAACTGTGCTGCGGGAGACGTCAGGAGACGAAAAACATTAGTTAGGACCAAACTGCGGAGATCATTATTCTTCAGCAGATGAAAGGCTCTATCAAATGCTATTGAGCCGATATACAGAGACAGTGACAGCCCACTAACAGGGATGCCCTCATCTGTCGCCTAGCAAGATGTGCTGGCACACAGGGCACTATATCTTAGTGAGCCGGGAATGACAGTATCCCTAAATTTGACACAGCCAGTACTAGGTTAAATTATATAATAAGCTAAAATATATAGTATAGTTGCCTACAATGATCATGGGTTATAGAAGCAGAAAACAAACAGCTGAAAAAGAAAAACCCCAGCCCGGGCGGGTAAGTGGGTAGCTCCCCGGGTATTTACCCGCGACAACCCTGAGTCCTGACACCAACTTTGTATTGGTATATAAAGGTACGGTACACTGGCGATTTATAGGGCAGGTGGTGACAATTTAATGCAGTGTCGAAATAAGAGTTGTTGACGTTACACCTTTGTCCTAACCTAACTCCACCTTTCTCTCTCCACAGACGGTGCACTTTCTCCTTGACTCCCTGACCCTGGGAGAGGTGAGGGGGGTGGGGGAGGAAGTGAGGGAGTTGGTGGGGGAGGCCTTTACTATCCTCCTAGCCTCCCTGGCCTCCCTCCTCCCGCCCTCCTCCTCCCCCACCCGATCCTTCAAGGGAGGGGACCACCTGGGGGAGGGGGTCTTTGCTCAACAGGTAGGTTGGAGAGAGAGAGAGAGAGAATATGAATACCTATATTCAAGGTTATGTTTGTCATTGTATATTTAATGTGTCACTTTGTGTGTGTGTGTTTGTGTTGAAAAGTGTGTGTATTAGAACATAAGAAAATGGGAGTCTGCAGAAAGCCGATTGGCCCACACAAGGCAGATCCCTCTCCCACCCAACCCTAATGTTAAGGCCTAATGATAGGCCCATCTCACTAGCACCATGAGGATCGACCTCACCAAAATGGTCAGAGGTCAGAAAACGGGGGTCTGCAAAGCACTGATTGGCCCACATTCGGCAGATCCCCCTCGCACCCAACCATGCTTATGCTTAGGTGTTTCCAATGATCAGCTGGGAACAGAAACTCACATAGAAAAACAAAACAAAAACGAGTGGCCTCCAGAACAAGGTCGTCAATATAACTGTCCACATATTTCCAGATACAACTGTCATTCTGGTTCCGTTACAAGAATGACACTCTCCGGTACAGTAGCGGTCATTAAGGGGAGTTGGTTTTCTGGACCACTTTCTTCCTCATGTTTAGCCCCCATTGGTTTTCAGATGTTAAGATGTTTGCCCCATTAGTTAGTCGATTTTAAGACTTTTCGTCCCATTTGTTCGTCAATATTTAGACCTTGCGTGCTATTTAGGTGTCGATTTTTTCCCTGGCGAACGATAGTGAGCCTGTAATGTTGGAAGAACCGGGACATTTTTGTACCGAAAAATGTACAAATTAATCTAGAAGGGGAACCTAATTGATTTTTTTTTTTTTTTTTTAAATTTGATGGAGGTCTAGGGAGGAAACTAGAACAATAATGAATACATGCAAAAATCGCCCAAAAAGTGAACCATCCCCCCTTAAAAAGTGAACCATCCCCCCTTAAAAAGTGAACCATCCCCCCTTAAAAGTGAACCATCCCCTCTTAAGTCTATACATTTGGAAGCCTCCAACTGATTAAGTGAACCATCGAAATTTAAATATTTGCAAAACATGACTAAGGCGATTCAATTCAGCCCTGAGACTTCGAAAATGCACGTATCCGAATTACTAGCCGCCACTGTAAACTCGGATACCCTATATTCTCTGGACCACTCGTAACAAATCTAGGGTATCCGAGTGTACTTCACCTTCTTCTAAATATGGAAGTATATATATCTTGAAAAAAAATGTCTGGCATTAATTGTCTATACATCAATTACAAATCTATGTATACTATTTATTGTAAAGCAAGATCTATCCAAAAATCAATCCAGATAGTTATAATTATAATTAACACTCCGTTCTTAACATTAATCATCAATTACCAACCCCAATGTATTTGAATAAACTAATGAAAGCGTAATTATGGTCCTTCCGGGATTCGAACTCGGGACACCACCACACCCAGAACATAAGCACCTAAACCATTACACCACCAACACAGAAAAACATAGGGGGTCCACGAATTCCTACCAGTGGGCTTAGAGTCTTTGGCATTCGAGTGTACATAACAGGACTGAAGTCGTAGATAGTCTGGCTGTGTTATTAGGCTTGAGTGTTAAAAGGGGGTCCACCTAGTATTTTTTTTCTCCCTCTCTCGCTGGGTTGTATCCATTCGGCCCCATTCAGCCTACTGTTTTAAGACGTTTATCCCCATCCAGGTTTCGATTTTTTCTGGCGAGCGGTAGCGAGACAGCATATTTTGTTAATGTTTTTGACAGCAGGCTCATTTTGTACATTTTTCGATAGAAAAATTTCTCCGGCGAAGCCGGATTTCTCCATACAGTGATGGCTCGCTATCGCTCGCCATGAAGAAATCGACACCTGGATGTGGATAAACGTCTTAAAACAGTAGGCTGAGTGGGGCCGAATGGATACAGGCCAGAGAAAGAGAGAAAAGGAGATAATAAAAGCAGGTCACCCCTCTTAATACGGGGAAATGCCCGTATCCGAATTACACACCACGACTGTACATAGTAGAACTGAAGTCGTAGATAGCCTTGCTGTGTTAGGCCTGTGTGCTAATAATGGTGTTTACATGCCAAGGGTAATATCATTATCATAATTATGCTCTTAAGAGGGGATGGTTCACTTTTTGGTCCATTTTGTCATGTATTTATTATGTTTCTAGTTTCCTCCCTAGACCTCCATCAAACTTAAAATAACAACCCCAGGATCCCCTTTCAAGATATATACTGTATGTATAATTTTCGGTAGAAAAAAATTCCCGGTCGAAAGCCGGTTCCTCCTAAATTAGAGGCTCGCTATCGCTCGCTAGGAAAAAAATAGACACCTAAATTACAGGAAAAGGCTTAATATTGACAAAGAAAAAGGTCGAAAGGTCATAAAATCGCCAAACTAATGGGCCGAACGTCATATAATCTGAAAACTAATGGGGCTAAACATGAGGAAGAAGGGGGGACCAGAAAAACGGCCCATCTCCCCTTAACCTTTAGAGTAACATGGGGCGTCTTTTAGGCGAGTACAACTCTCGAAAGGGTCTCTCTGTACTTTTAAGATGTATGTTAAGACCAATTGCATCCATGTTTAGAATTAAATAATAATTTCAATTTCATAATTATATCCTTGATAACATTATGCACATTTATACAGCTTAAGCAGGATCTGAAAAAGCTAAGTTAAGATAGGTTAGGTTCACTCTCTACAAAGGCACTCTACCCTGGACCTTTCTCTCCTTCACTGCCAACCCAGTATATTAGTCACCTCGTATATAAAAGGGAAAGTTGGCATAGTAGAACCGGGCCCGATCCCCGAGCTGTTAAAGGGGTAGTGCTTGATTTTGGGTCTATATTCATTTATTATTTTATTGTTTAATTTCCTCGCTAGACCTCCACCAAGCTTTAAAAATACACCCCCTAGATCCCCTTTCAAGATAAATTTGTACATATTTCGATATAAACCATGTATTTTAGTTTGTCCCCTAGGCTAACAAAAACGCTTTCCAGACTTTTTGTCAAGCTAGACAAATAAAAATTCTCACCCTTAAATGCTCACCCTTAAAGCTTATTTTGTACATTTAAAATCTTCAAAGTTACAGACTCGCTATCACTTGCCCAGAAAAGAAATCGACAACTGAATGGGGTTTCGCTACTTATTATCGCCAAAATAATGGTATGAAACGTCTTAAAGCCAAAAAGAAGAGTACCAAAAAGACTTCCCTTAGACCAAATAGGATTAACATTGATTCAGAGAACTTTGGATCATAATTTGGATCATAATTTCTGGACCGCCTTCTCCCTCATGTTTAGCACATTAGTTTTGATATCTTAAGACTTTCGTTCCATTAGCTTGATGATTTTAATACCTTTCGCCCCATTTATTTGTCAATATTTAGACCTTTCATGCCATTTAGGTGTCGAATATTTCTTGGCGAGCAATAGCGAGCCTGTCATTTTAGAAGGAACCGGCCGAAGCTATCGAAAAATGTACAAATTTTATCTTGAAAGGGAGTATAAGGGGGTGTTATTTTCAGCTTGATGGAGGTCTAGCCAGGAAACTCAAAAATATATATATACATATATACATGACCAAAAACCAAGGTGTTATTGAGCATTTAAGATATCTGTATTACTATTTTTATTATCATGGTGCTTCTTCGTTATTTTCTATATATATTTTATTTTTTTTATTTTTTCAATTGTGTTATATTACGTTTGTTTATTTTACAAGTTTTACATTATAATATTATCCTCTTTTGCCAGGTTCGATCCCGGATGGTAGTGTTGAGTGTTAGTGTTAGCAGCAGCCTCACCGGCCTGTCACCACACACCAGAGAAGCCTACACGCTCACCATACGAGGCTCCAAGGTAATGATTATGGTGATGGTGAGTGTGGTGTGGTGATGGTGGTTGTTAGTGTAAGCAGCAACCTCACTAGCCTGTCACCACACACCAGAGAAGCCTACACGCTCACCATACGAGGCTCCAAGGTAATGATTATGGTGATGGTGAGTGTGGTGTGGTGATGGTGGTTGTTAGTGTAAGCAGCAACCTCACTAGCCTGTCACCACACACCAGAGTGGCCTACACGCTCACCATATGAGGCTCCAACCCCAAGGTAATGGTTATGGTGGTGGTGAGGTGGTGTGGGGGTGGTGAGTGTTAGTGTTAGCAGCAACCTCACCAGCCTGTCACCACACACCAGAGAGGCCTACACGCTCACCATACGAGGCTCCAACTCCAAGGTAATGGTTATGGTGATTGTGTGGTAGTGGTGTGTGTGGTAGTGTAAGCAGCAACCTCACCAGCCTGTCACCACACACCAGAGTGGCCTACACGCTCACCATACGAGGCTCCAACCCCAAGGTAATGGTTAGGGTGGTGATTGTGGTGGTGGTGAGTGTTAGTGTAAGTAGTAACCTCACCAGCCTGTCACCACACACCAGAGAGGCCTACACGCTCACCATACGAGGCTCCAACCCCAAGGTAATGGTTATTATTCCAACTCTCCAATCCATGAATTTGCACATTTTCTGTCTTTCTTTTATTCAACTAGTTAACTCTGGAACTCTCTCCCTCAATCAATCTTTCCTTCATCCTATGGCTTAAACTGCTTTACAGTTCGTTTGTCCAGGCATTTTGACCACATCATCCCTTGAATTTGGCTCTGTCACTCTTGTCTTTGGGGGAGACACTCGTTACAGGCAACTTGCCTTTTGTCACCTTCATACACATATATGTATGTATGTACAGTATATACACAGGCACATACCCCATAGCTGGGGGTGGCCGACTCGAGACAGAACCCGAACAGGGACAACACAACACAACATAAAAATATATAAAATTCACACACATCTAGGTCGCGAAGACTCAGAGACCCAGGATCACTAGGGGCCTCCAGCATTTCCCCGGCCCCAGACCTCCCGGAGAGGTTCCGGTCTCAGCAGGCAGACATGCAGCGGAGCACAGCACAGTGCCCGCCCACCACGCATCCAGGCATGACCCTTCATATATACAGGCCTTCGGCTGGGACATTTTCCTACCGAAAAAATGTACACATTTATCTTGAAGTGGGGTCTAGGGGATGTTTTGCTAAGTTTGAGGAATGTCTAGCGAGGAAACTAAAAAATATATGAATAAATAAAATAATAGGCCCAAAAAGCAGCCACTGTCCCCTTAACCCAAACTGAAGTGAACATGGGCTTATAATATGGTGTTTCGTGTCTTATTGTTTCTTTATAAATACAATGTGTGTGTGTCTCATGCCATGTTGTCGTTGCTTTTCAGACCAACACCAGCATGACGACGGTGACTATACTGGCCTCCAACTTCTACGGCGCCCGCCACGCCCTGGAGACCCTATCACAACTGGTGGGGTGGGATGAACAGCGGGGGGCACTGCAGGTTAGAGCGTCCGGTGATCTTAGTCCACGTTTACATTTGTTGCTTGTTTTAGGTTTATATTGTTAGTTTTATTATTATTATTTTTATTATTATTTTTATTATTATAAACATTTTTATTATTACTTGCTGAAGTACCCGGCGCTGCCCGGGGGGAAATATTAATTAATCTAACCTAACCAGACCTATGCATGCCAAGTATGGGCTCTCCATCTTGAAAACTGAGGGAGTTTGGTCCCCTTCCCCTGGGGGGTGAGGAAACAAAAACGTTTTCACTTAAAACTTATTCTGGCACCCCCTTAGTATGCATGCCAAGCATGGGCTATCCATCTTGAAAACTGAGGGAGCTGGGGGGGGGGGGGGGGGGGGGGGCGGTCTCCCCCCCCCCCCAATCCACCCTTCCTCCAGGGGGGTGAGGCGACAAAATATATGTTTGAAGTCGTTAATCATGCTATTTGTAGGCCTATTTCTTACATTATTAATATCCATTTCATATATCATATATGTTGATCTAACAATAAAGTTTGGTATTGGCGTAACCAATTTTCATTACTTACATACTGTATGTGAAAAGGGAATGGATGATGCAAGAGAGCTGACAACTGATAGGACTGAATGGGAGGGCTTGTAAAGGAGACTGCTTGGAGGTTTCGTATCTATAATTTGACAAATCTTTGAAGTTCTCTCCCCAGGTACTGTATTGTCATGAAGTAATTTTGGTGTGGACATTTAGAACATGCTACAAACCAATAATTGTGAGGGCTGAAGGATGGTTGGTGATTGTTTGGGGTATTTGGTTATGTTTAAATACCTACTGTAATATTTATTCCTATCATAGAGTATAGTGTTAAGAGAACACATCTGAGTTGAAGCCATATAATTATGTAGTGTCACAGGTTTTGGCCACCTAAAGTATGTATAGAGACAAAGTAATCAGAATTTAGTTCTAATGTTTAATTAATTTTTGTACCAGATGGTGTCCCGAGGGGCCATCACGGACGCTCCGGTGTTCCACTACCGGGGGTTGATGGTGGACACGTCGGTGAACTTCCTGAGTGTGAAGGCCCTAAAACGCACCCTGGATGGTATGGCGGCCAGCAAGCTCAACACCCTCCACCTCCACCTCACTGACACCTCCTCCTTCCCACTCTACCTGCCCGGCCTCCCCAAGATGTCCTACTATGGTGCCTACACTTCCCGCAGCTTATACACGGCGGAGGATCTACGTCAACTGCACCGGTATGCTCGTGTCCGTGGTGTGCGCCTTGTGCCAGAGATTGATGGTCCTGCCCGTGCTGGTAACGGCTGGCAGTGGGGGCCCAAGGAGGATCTGGGAAACTTGGCTGTCTGCATCAACCAAGTGAGTAATGATATATGCATTGGTTGAAAGGTTGTTCCTTGGTTGAATGGGTATACCTTGGTCACTTGATGGTTGTTCTCCATGATCACAGTCCACTGCTGTGTCCATATTTAATCCCCTAACCACTAAGTCATTCTTCAAGATCTCATTGCATGTCTTCCTCAGCTTGCCGAATGTCGCCCATTCTTACCACTTCTTTATTTGATTTGGTTTTGGTACACGACAACCCTGAGTGAAGGAAACCTCAAGGAAGACCGTGTGACTCGTAGTTGAGGAAAGTTGATTATTCATACTTGGGATTAACCGAGTCACGGCCTGGAAACTTGTACAGATAGACACCCAGGAATAGAGATGGATGGTGAGTGCAACTATGCACCACAATAGCATAGGACCCCATTGATTGATTGTGATCAGATTGTCCTATTTCAACACTAGATTCATCTCTATCAAGATCCCCATTGTAGAAGCAGAGCTGTAAGCAATTTTGGTTAAAATCTACCCTTTCGACTTTGAGCACCCGTAGCAACCAAAACCATGGTTCTAGCACCTATGGGCTCTGAGAATAATTGTATATATAAGCAGATACCTCGGAATTCGCGAAAAACAGTTTTAAGCACTAGCCAGGTAAGACTTCCTAAGTGGTAGCCTACATCTTATGTGTACATTGGACGTGTCATTTATGTGTAATAGTTTAGCTTAAATCTGTCTCTCAAGGGCAATACGAAAGTCAAAAGATTTTTTTTGCATTGAACCTGTGCTTTTACGATTGTCGGAAATTAAATGACAAAGTGGATTACATGAGAATAGCAGACAGACATTTTTGATGAGCGAACACTAAGTCCACCTTATACTGCATAGTGTTCCATATCAGTAGACAATAAAACAACAGTTGAATGTGTTATCGGGTGTACATCTGGAAGTAAATGAACTTATCTGTATCTCCCCCCAAACAGGAACCGTGGGTGAAGTTCTGCTCCAAGCCTCCATGTGGTCAGCTCAACCCAGCCAACAATCAGATCTACACTGTGTTGAGCAGCATCTACGCACACCTCCGTCAGACCTTCCACCCGCTTCACTTCTTCCACTTTGGTGGCAGTGAGGTGAATATTATCTGGATGATATAGCCTAAGGACTTCAAGATATATGAATTATATGGGAAGCTGCAGAAAACCTACTGGCTCATGTGTGTTCTTACAGCTAGAATGACTCCTGCTACAAGCTACACGGTGCCTGATCCGAGAGTTTAAGGTCCTTTTATTTAGTATAGTAATAACATGATATACTTTTTTAGAACACACAAAATGGACTATTTTTCACTATGAAACCAGTTAACCCTCCGAGTTCCAGTGACAATGTTTCATGCGTATTTAACACTTTGTACCTAATCATTTTTTCCTGACCTGAATAATAGTCATGTGGAAGCAAAAATTGAGTCTATTATGTTGTCCTTGGATTTAATCCCTACCAGGCGGCCCCGTAATATTACAGGCTGGGTGATTCTGTGGAGAGCGGTGGACCCTGTAATATTACTGGCTGTATTTCCCGCACTAAAAGATGCTCCCGAGGTAACGTGGTAGTACTGAGATTTCAATAGAGTTACCAGATGCCACCAGGCAAGCCCACCCAATCAAGCTGAGAGCTCAGTAGTCGATGATCCTTGCATGTGGATGCATTCAACGCTCAAGGACTTTATAGCTTGATCCTGGACTCCCGCAAAAATATAACTCCTTAAATTGCTCGCGTGACTGTGTATAGTTCCGAGGTTGTGGTGTCTATGTACAGGCCAGAACACTAACTTACTACCACACTGTTTTTTACAGAGCTAGATAGAGTTAAATAAATAAACGAAAAAACATGATAATATCCCGCTTACAGGGCACACGGGCAATTCCAAATCTCCCGCCTTTAAGGGATTAATGGTTTAACTGAAGAGTAAGTTTACATAAGAATTCTTTGATATACAGTAGTGAATATTTTATCCTTTGTCCCATAGCCTGATTGTTATTTTCCTGAGTTTCAATATTGTTTAAAAGAGTAGCAGCTCCATACAAGTGCTGAGAGCCATAGCTATAATATAACTGACATTAATATGGCTATCATAGTATTTCCATTTCTCCCTTGCTCTCCATTTTAGAATATAATCTGTCTCAAATGCAAACTCAATAATACATCCAAATTCCATTCCAGGTCAACTTCAATTGCTGGAACTCGACCAAAGAAATAATGAACTACCTGGAGGAAGCTGGGCGGGGGACACAGACGGAGGACTTCTACCGGCTGTGGGGCGAGTTCCAAACCCGCGCCCAGGGCCTGCTGAGGGACGTCAACAAGGAGAGGCCGGTCCTGGCGGTGGTGAGGTCCTCTAGTCTGACGGAGGAGAAGAGAATTGAAGAGTACCTAAGCCCTAAGGAATATGTAGTCCAGGTAGGTTGAGTGGAGGAAAGGGAAGTGGGTGAGTGAGTACATACATTTACTTTGAAGATCGTGATCCATAAGAAGTATGGTTTCATGGTAACATGCAACTTGTGAAAACAAATAAAAATAAATAACAAATAAATATCTATCTATATACTCAGGCTCAATCCCCACTTTTCCTTTTTTTTTTTAATAATAATAATACAAGGTCGCATGTCTTTACTCCCACCCCGGACTATGCATCAACTAACCTGATTTAATGCTGCGAAGGAGGACTTTTCAACTGACCTGACTCACTTTCCTGGAAAAATGTGTTCTCTAACCAGGACGTTGGCCACAGTGAGTGTGAAGGATAAATAGACAGTGAATGGTAATAAGAGGTAGGGGTAAATGAAAGGGGTATGGTGTATGATTGGATTAAGGGTGACTAGTGGATGAGTGAAGGATGGAGAAGTGGGAGAGTTATATTAATATTAGTAGATAAGTGAGTGGTGATAGAGCAAATGTAATTTAAGGGGATGGCCTAAGATAGGAGTAAAGAATAATAGTGCACTGTTGAGTAACGATTCTTTAACCAGGAGGAAATGTGTAAATATGGAAAAAAAAAAAAAAAAAAAGGTATCCAGTAAATTTTGCTTTCTTTGTATAGCCTATTTTAATTTCATTACCGTAGAATAATCTCCCTTGATATCATTGTCCTTAGCCAGAGTTAGTCCACTATAGGACAATGGCCTCTCAAATATTTCCATTCTAACTGGTCAAGTGTCAGTCTGTTTCATCCAATCCCAGAAAACTTGTGGATCTCATCAGTCCCTCTTGTCTACCCATTATTTAACTATATCTCTGGGTTCCAGTTCTGTCACTCCAGTTGTCCAGCTGGTATCTTCTCATCTAAATATAAGACCTGCTTAAAACCATTTGCTCTATTTTATACAAGGATTCAATCCTGCCATTTTGTGAATACTAGTCCAGACTGTAACCATTTAGCCACCAACTCCCCAATCAGATGGCTTGATTACAGCCAGAAGTACAAAATCTCCGACACCAAGCAGTTTACATCAACTCCTTCATTACGAAAGGTGCATGCTATACCTTTTTAAACCCATAATTATTTGTTTGTGTATTCCAGTTCTCACCACATAATGATGTGACTGACAATAGCTGGTGGGTTTCGCAGCATTTGTACTTCAAGTTGTACTGTTGGGGTCAGTTTCAAGCAGGTACAATCACCTGCATTGAAAAGCAGTATACATATTACTGAACATTCCGAGTCTGACACGGTTACAATATTTTGAAACATTCCCTTTCAACGCATGACCTGCATTAGTGACTTCCCTCGTTTAATGTTTACTGTGTTAATTTTATCATACAGTATAGTAGTCCAGGTGTTAATTTTATCATACAGTATAGTAGTCCAGGCGTTAATTTTATCATACAGTATAGTAGTCCAGGTGTTAATTTGATCATACAGTATAGTAGTCCAGGTGTTAATTTGATCATACAGTATAGTAGTCCAGGTGTTAATTTGATCATGCAGTATAGTAGTCCAGGTGTTAATTTGATCATACAGTATAGTAGTCCAGGTGTTAATTTGATCATACAGTATAGTAGTCCAGGTGTTAATTTGATCATACAGTATAGTAGTCCAGGTGTTAATTTGATCATACAGTATAGTAGTCCAGGTGTTAACCCGGGAACTGCGGGGAGACTCTTAAGAGTTCCCCCGGCGGACTGCGGGGAGACTCTTGAGAGTAAGTGAAAAAAAAAATCAACTTTTGACATCGAAAAAAAAAAAAAAATTATTTTTTTATTTTTTTATTTTTTTTTGGCCCCTGGGCCATGCAAAATCTCAGTCCTCTACCTCCCCTCCTTCCCCACTTTCCTCCTCTCCTTCAGTTATCACCTATTTTCCCTGTTATTCCCTTATTCTGAGGTATATTTTCATGCTAACATTAGCGAGTTGCAAGCAGGGTGTTGTCATCACTGATGGCAAGCGAGTGCAAGAGAGAGAGAGAGAGTATCGATCGACTGTGTCTCAGTGGCCTTGGGGGAAATTGGCGGGAAAGCAGTTTGCCTCACCCATACATTATACAACTCGCGGGCTATATCTCCGATTTTGACCATCCAAACGCTGTTTTCACTCGTTTTATTGTTGTTTCAGGTTAATACCTTTATAATCAACCCATAATAGGTGCATATGGATAAGTATTAATGCTATTAATGGTACAATGAATATTTTAGTGACGGAAACACCTCAAATACGTCAGCACAGGGGGACGTTTCCAATTACCCCCATGCGCACTTGTTAGGTTAATTTGATCATACAGTATAGTAGTCCAGGTGTTAATTTGATCATACAGTATAGTAGTCCAGGTGTTAATTTGATCATACAGTATAGTAGTCCAGGTGCTTGTACACTAAGATCCATATATTGAAGACACAAGTATAGTCTAAGAATATATACTGATTCAGATTCATAGTATGAAAACAAAATATCATAGAGCCTCAAGGTTGAAAAGTGTGTTTTCTTAGTTATGCAGACTTTCTTAATTATATCTATGGTAATGTTCTGTTTAGTACTGATCCCAACTGTACAAGAGGCCTTTTGGTTGCAATACATCCAATGATACACAGAAAATGACTAGTGACACACATTTACTCAGGTCTTTGAGACCCAGTAAATATTCTTAAAACATTACATCTCCGTGTCTTTTTGCCTATACCTTATTTTTTGGCTACAACTGTGTCACCCAATTCTAACCCCTCCAGGTGACCACTCCCAGCAGCGACCCCAACACAGGTGACCTCCTCCGTAGGGGCTACCGACTTATCCTCAGCCACAGTGATGCATGGGACCTTGGCTGCGGGTTTGGTCAGACTTGTGGATCGTGGCAGAGGACAGAGCCCTGGGGAAAGATGCCGGGTGAATCGGAGAGCATGTCGGGGAGATCGGAGGACAAGGCGTATAAGGGATGGCAGGCAGTGTATGACCTAGCACCACACAGCATCGCTCGAAACCTGACAGGCTCAAGCCACAGCGAGCTGGTGCTGGGAGGCGAAGCAGTGCTGTGGGGACACCAGGTGGATGATGCCAATATTGATACTAAGGTGAGTGCTGCTATTGTTCTGGAGTTTGGAATATATTTATTTATTTGTTAGCAGTATTGATGCAAAACGCTACACTTCCATTATATTTGATAAGGGCAATAATATTACTATATATTTTATAAGCGAGGTTCCATCAAAACTCGGTAGAATCATATGGTGGCAGCTATTACTTAAATTGTCATTAGAATTATTAGAGAATATAATATTATATACTGTAAATTCTAATACCATAATAAAAAGATGGTTATTCCTAAGTTGAATGAAATGTTAATCAGGATAAAGTATAAACAATCATGCAGAAGAGGTTAAAATATTGTAATTAAACAATCAAATAATTAGAATGATCAAAATAATATTTTAGTCAATAATTACTCATTACTCATGCTATATTATGTCTAGCTCTCCTCATTTCACCCAACTGTTTTTCTTAAATGTGATTCCATTCTAAATTTCTAAATCTATATCATCTTCATACGTGCTCCCATCACTACCAAGATTTCCCCAAAGATCTCTAAACATTCCAACTTCTCCATTTTACCTGACTTTTGCTTGGATTCTTGTGAACTTAAACGTTTTTCAGGAGCATTCTTTGTGTCAGGGTTAGCTCAGCATGTTTAGTATCAGAAGAAAACTTAGAAACGAGAAATAATCATAGAGTTAGTGTGAAGTTTACAAAGATGATCAATGAATCCCTCCACACCCTCCAATCCATCCCCACCCTCCAATCCATCCCCACCCTCCAATCCATCCCCACCCTCCAATCCATCCCCACCCTCCAATCCATCCCCACCCTCCACACCCTCCAATCCATCCCCACCCTCCAATCCATCCCCACCCTCCAATCCATCCCCACCCTTCAATCCATCCCCACCCTCCAATCCATCCCCACCCTCCACACCCTCCAATCCATCCCCACCCTCCACACCCTCCAATCCATCCATCCCCATACCTTGCTTTCTATACCACTCACTTTCTATCACTTTCATTTCCGCTTACATTCCAGACATTGCTTTCTGTCTTTCTCACTTCATATCACTTTAAGGGAGCCCACCTCGCCTTTTTTTCTCTTTCTCTCCCACTCTCTTTGGTTTGTATTTATTCGGCCCCATTCAGCCTACTGTTTTAAGACGGTTACCCCCATCCAAGTGTCAATATTTTCCTGGCGAGTGATAGCGAGCCAGCATATATACATATATTTGTTTTGACAAGCTAAATTTGTACATTTTTCGATAGAAAAATTTCTCCGGCGAAGCCAGATTTCTCCATACAATGACACCTGGTTGGGGATAAACGTCTTAAAACAGTTGGTTGAATGGGGCCGAATGGATACAAGCTAGGGAAAGAGAGAAAGGAGAGAAAGATAAAAAAAAAGCTGGTGACCCCCCTTAATTTCCCCTTACATTCTTGACATTGCTTTCCGTTCCTCTCAATTCCTATCCCTTTCACTTCCCCTTATTGTATTTTCCAGATATTTTTAACCATCTTTTTACTATATCCCCTCCAGCTCTGGCCCCGTGGATCAGCCCTGGGAGAGCGACTGTGGAGCAACCCATCCAGCGGCTGGGATGAAGCCGAGACGCGGTTCATCCACCACCGCCAACTCCTTGTGACCCGAGGCATCATGGCCGACAGAATCCAGCCACAATGGTGCCATCAAAACGAAGCGCTCTGTTACCTCTAGTGAGAAAACGGACAATTATATATCTCTAGTGAGGTAACTAAGCAATTATATATCTCTAGTGAGGTAACGAAGCAATTATATATCTCTAGTGAGGTAACTAAGCAATTATGTATCTCTAGTGAGGTAACTAAGCAATTATGCATCTCTAGTGAGGTAACTAAGCAATTATATATCTCTAGTGAGGTAACTAAGCAATTATATATCTCTAGTGAGGTAACTAAGCAATTATGTATCTCAAGTGAGGTAACTAAGCAATTATGTATCTCTAGTGAGGTAACTAAGCAATTATATATCTCTAGTGAGGTAACTAAGCAATTATATATCTCTAGTGAGGTAACTAAGCAATTATATATCTCTAGTGAGGTAACTAAGCAATTATGTATCTCTAGTGAGGTAACTAAGAAATTATGTATCTCTAGTGAGGTAACTAAGCAATTATATATCTCTAGTGAGGTAACTAAGCAATTATGTATCTAGTGAGGTAACTAAGCAATTATATATCTCTAGTGAGGTAACTAAGCAATTATATATCTCTAGTGAGGTAACTAAGCAATTATATATATCTAGTGAGGTAACTAAGCAATTATATATCTCTAGTGAGGTAACTAAGCAATTATATATCTCTAGTGAGTTAACTAAGCAATTATATATCTCTATCGAGGAAATTGAGAAATAGGAACTGGACAAAAGAAGAGATATTTGGATCTGGACTAAAGAAGAAAATTATACACTGAAATATTTGAATATGGACTAAAAAAAAATAGAGTTTAATGCTGTCTGAATAAACTAAAGAAGAGAATGTAGTGCATACGTATGACGAATCAGTTTTCGTGAACTAAAAACAAGAATAACTATAGAGTGTAGACGTATGAGGAATATTAGTTGAAGTTGTATTTGCCGTACTGGACTGGTAGCATTTGTGACTGAAGAAACTGTCCTTGCTTCCTTTATCATCTGGCTGTCGTCCACTTCAAACTGTTGTTCTAAAGGTTCCTTCGTTTAGCAATATACAGTATTTGAACTCTCATCATGGCAAATTAACTTTTTTGGATTAAGGATGATCACTTCTTTGATATCTTTGATCTACTACCTGGATCAAATTATGACTGGCAAAATGGAATTGATAAAACAATAAAAAACAGAAAAATTATATATAGATATAATTATACACTTACAGTATACAGTATATATACAGTATATATATATAAACCTGTGAAAACGCCAATGTTTGATATTCGTCACATTTCGTCCATATTGCTAAAATGCAGTGGAAAAAATTAACAATGCATAAAGTTATTGAAGTCCCCAAGAACATTTTGAAGAAAGAACATCTATCACTGGCCAGATTTACAAGACTAATGAAATATGGCGCTGCACATCTTATTGAACAGGTAATTATTATTCTAGTATCATACGTGTCTTTCACAGCTAGCACCACTTTATTAACATTATCTTAGAGCATCATCATTTAGATCACTGTGTATGTAATTACTTACTCATCACCATTAACCTCTTCTGTACCGGCGGTGTCACTTTTAATATAGGCTAGCTATATTTAGAGGATTCTGTGCAGCTTAAGAAGGATGTGTGGTAACGAAAAGGGTCAAGTAAGATTGTTTGAAGCCTTTTAATTGCTGGAGACCCTTTCGAAACTGAATAAAATCTTCTAATAGTAGCTAGAATAAAATTAGTAAGACATCGCGGGCACAGAAGGGGTTAAGACAGTAGCATATTGGCTATAGATGTATGACGTATGGAGTTGTAGCATAGAAAAGTAGTTTGTGTTGATAGAGAAGTAGTTTGTGTTTTGTGCCATAAATATGTTTAGTTACTGTTTAAGGGGAGGTATTTAGTTTGTTCCCTACTTTTTCATCAAGCTTAAAATTACACCCCCTAGACCCCCTTTCAAGATAAATTTGTACATTTTTCGGTAGAAAAATTTCCCGGCCGGAGGCCGGTTGCTCTTAAATTACAGGCTCGCTATCGCTCGCCAGGAAAAAATCGACACCTTAACGGCACGAAAGGTCTTAAAATTGACAGAAATGGGGCAAAATGTCTAAAAATATCCAAACTACTAGGGCGAAGGTCTTAAAATCTCAAAAGCAATGGGGCTAAACATGAGGGAGAAACGGGTAAAGAAAAAGAAATCCCTCCAGTGGAAATCTCCCCTTAATGTAGTGTTGCATCCAATCTACAACCAATGCACACATAGTACAATAATGCAATAGGGTATACCAGCCCTATTTATATGGGCTGATCCAATTAGCACGCAACATGAAGAGGGGTAGATTTTTTTTTTTTTTTGCTCTATTTATTTATCGATTTTTTTGTCCTCGCTAGATCTCCATTAAACTTTAAAAAAAAAAACAAAAAAAACAAGACCCCCCTTCAAGATGGATTTGTACATTTTTCCGTAGACAAATTTCTCAACTCGGCCTTCTCCTTCTAGTTTGTGAGCTCGCTATTGCTCGCCAGGAAAAAAAATACACCTAAATGTAAAACTTTTTTTTGTTTTAAAGCATATGAAATCACTTATATCTGCACTTTCCAAAAATTAGTTTGGAATTGTCCTATTAGATAATTCAGAAATTAACTTAATTCTATATACTGTAAGTGTAGGCTATCTTGTAGAAACTATACCCAACATGCCCTTTTAAGGGGACATGGGCCGTTTTTTTGGTCCCCCTTCTTCCTCATGCTTAGCCCCATTAGTTCTCAGATTTTATGACGTTCGGCTCATTAGCTTGGCGATTCTAATATCTTTCGCCCCATTTCGTCGTCAATTTGAAGACCTTTCTTGCCATTTAGGTGTAAATTTAAGAGTAACCGGCCTTTGGCCGGGACATTTTTCGGTAGAAAATTTACACATTTATCTTGAGGGGGGGGGGGTCTTGGGTGTGTTTTCTTAAGCTTGATGGAGGTCTAGCGAGGAAACTAAAAAATAAATGAATACATTGAATTAATAGAAAAGAAAAAAAACGGCCACTATCCCTTATTCTGCCTAGATAAGATAATTACATTTTCTTCCACGCGTTTATAGTAGACTGCTGTAACAATGCCACTGTAGAGCCTTAAGAGTTACTCCTTCTTCTCTGCTAGGTTGGAATAAATGATAATATGTATAGGTAATAGGATTGTTATTAACCCGGTAGTTGTATCATCTGTCATTTATTATTTTGCAGTTGGCCGTCAGTCAGTAGGTGGCGCAGAAGTCGGCTACCCGGACTATGTACTATACTCGGTTTATTTTCAACTGACGGTAAATTGATTCCCTTGGCAGCTAATTTCTCGATACTTAAGGAGAGGTTTTTAGTTTGGTCCCTAGATATCCTTCAAGCTTAAGATTACACCCCCTTGAGCCCCTCTCAAGATAAATTTGTACATTTTTCGGTAGAAAAATTTCCCGGCTGAAAGCCGGTTCCTCTTAAATTACAGGCTCGCTATCGCTCGCCAGGATAAAATCGACACCTAAATGGCACGAAATGTCTTAAAATTGATAGAAATGGGTTGAAAGTTCTTAAAATCCTCAAAATAATGGGGCGAACGTCATAAAATTAGAAAACAATGGTGCTAAACATGAGGGAGAAAGGGGTCAAGAAAAAAATCCCTCAAGTGGAAATCCCCCCTTAATGGAAAAATATGAAAGCACCAAGACCAAGTTTATATAATTAACCCCATATTTCACTACAAAGTCTTCAAAATAACTGAAAACTCTTAATAGGAGCTTTGCCATTTACCGCCAGTTGAAAAGAAACGGGGTATAGTTGGGTTCATTGGATAACCGACTGATGCGCCACCTTGTATTTATTCTATTAGTCATTTAATTTACAAATCTGCAGGTGTTATTACTTAAGAATATGCACATTTTCAGTGTTTACTTTTATATTGAGAATTAATGGTAGTTCTTTACATTGTACCCATCGCCAGGAGCATTATCATCCTTTTCATCCTAGTTTTAAGTAACATCCCATTCTTAACATTAATCATCAAGTACAAACCCCAATGCATTTGAATAAACTAATGAAAGCATATAGTCCTCCCGGGATTCGATCTCGGGACACCACACCCAGAACATAATTATGAATCTAAACCATTACACCACCAACACAACAAGCCTTGTTTATCATATTGTGGATAGATGTTACACCTGTACACTGCAAAAGAGATGTAAGGGTAAAGAAGGTATGAAAAAGGTCAGTAAAGTGTCTATAATAATTAACCCTTAACCCTTCGTCTGCTAACGACGTATATATACATTAAGCCAGTTGAACGCGCCACTGCATATACATCCGACACGAAAAAAAAAATTGGTAAAGAATTCGAAAATCGGTTTTCGTCAAAATATATTTGGCAGCACATGGAAAGAACTTTGGCTTACTAGTACCCAAAGTATTAGTCACTTCTGACAAGCCATGCCCACTCCACAGCCGAAATTGCTAGCCTAGTTTGATCCTTATTTCCTACTTTGCCAATTTCTTGCGTGATAATTGTTTTTTTAATTCGAAATTAGTTTTTTGTCATAATAAACTTGGCAGGATGTGGGCTGACCTGTGGCTGACCAGTCCCCAAAGTATGAGTCACTTCTGACTTGCCGAAATTGTCATCCTCGTTTGAGCCTTATTTCCTGCTTCGCTAACTTCTTATGTGAGAAACAGATTCGTAAATAATCGAAAACCGTCAAAAGAAACTTGGCAGCACGTGAGCAGACCTCTGGCTGACCAGTACCCAAAGTATGAGTCATTCTAACTTGCCATGCCCACTTCATAACCGAAATCGCCAGCCTCTTTTGAGCATCAGAAAAAATTTCGGGCACTAAAATACGTGTTGAGAGTGCCAAATCCATGAAAATAGGCACGATGAGTACATGTGTTACTGTTTTCCTTTATTTTTCACATTCTGAATCCATTATAAAGAAGTAGAAAAAAGTAGAGTCCATGAAATAATGGTGGCAGCGAGGGGGTAATGTTTTAAAAGATACATACATTTATAGTATTATGAAGATAGAAAGAAATATCAAATAGTGAAGGATATCTCGCCTTTCCATTGTGTCTACTTTTCCAGAATATTGTACCTGCTGAGATTATTCACCTTTCCCAAACCCCTATTTGTTTACCGAGTATAGATAAGGGTTGAGTTGCAAGGGTGTGAAAGGTTACTATGGGGTATACAGGTGGTTGTTGTCAGGTGGTTCACATGGACGATAATTATAATGAAACATTTTCAGTATGGTTGTACCTATCCTCGTCTAAGTAAAAATCAAAAGTGAAAATATGTCATGATGCTGAAGGGGTTAAGGGACAAACTATATTACTCGAATTTGTAGTCGTGTCCTCGGCGTGTTTGAGACGAAGGTGTACTTGGCTTAAGGGGGAGGTAGTCGCTTTTTATGGACCCCTTCTCCCTCATGTTTAGCATATTAGTTTTGAGATTTCAAGCCGTTCGTTCTATTATTTTGGCGATTTTGAGACCTTTCGACCCCTTACTTTGTCAATATTAGAACCTTTCGTGCCATTTAAGTTTTCCTGGCCCATAAGGTTACACTTCATCCTATTTTCCTGTACGGCTTATTAGCTGGAGGGTGGGGAGAGAACCTTCTACTTTGCTGTCCTATTCTTCTATAAACTGTCCCTGTCTAGTAGTATTAAGGCCGGACCACCTAGTAGGGACCGCAAGGTCTGTATGGTCTGAGTATCTGTGTAACCTCTCTCTCTCTTTTGTTCTCTCTCTTTCTCCACCTCTCTCTCTCTCTCTCGACCTATCATGTCTTCCCAATTTGCTGGAAAATTTCCATAAAATGCTGAGTGAGTATGACAAAAGTAGACATCCTTTACTTAGATTTTCAAAAAGTTTTTGACAATGTGCCTCATTGCAGGCTAATATCAAAGTGAGTGCGCTAGGTATCAATACAGAGGTCACAAATTGGATAAAAAGTAGGCTAACAGGTACAGTAGATAACAATGAGTCGTAATCAATGTTTTTTTCTTTTGAGTGGACTTCAGTCACTTCTGGAGTTCCACAGGGGTCTGCCCTTGGCCCACTTCTGTTTATCATATATGTCAACGACATAGATATTGGTCTGTTGAGTGTGATCTCCAAGTTTGCAGATGACATAAAGCTTGGAATTAATGTGAAAGACCCCAAAGGGGTTGAGCAGCTCAGTATGGACCTCAACAGACTGGTCGGAGACGGAGACATGGCAGATGCCTCTAAACTTGGAAAAGTGCAAGGTGATGCATATCGGCCAAGCAAACCCTAAGTCAGGCTATTAATTATTGGGAATGCCTCTGGAAGTGACTGACTTGGAAAAGGATTTGGGTGTTCTGATTAGCAGTGACCTAATGTCTTCCAAGCAGTGCATTCAAGCTAGGGCTGTAAAGCTTATTCCATCGCTTAGAAGACTGAACTATGAGGACCGGTTGAGAGCTATTTATCTCTTTCCGTTGGAGACACGCAGACTACGAGGTTAGCTCATTGAAGTTTTTTTTAAATACTTAATGGGTTTGACAATGTAGATTATAGCAAAAAATTTAGCCTCAATATGAATACAACACGCAACCATGGCTGGAAATTAGAATCGAAAAGGTTCAGCACTAGTATTTGTAGAAACTTTTTTCACATATTTGTTCTACCTGGAACAAACTTCCCTCCGAAGTTTTAAACAGTTCTTCAGTAGAGCAGTTCAAGAAGAGAATAGATAGTATTTTGCACACTCTGTAATGAGTGTAGTGCACTAAATAGTCTCTCTCCTTCCACTTCGAGTATCTCCTCGGAATGGACCGCAAGGTTTCAAAGATACTAACTAGTCCTTGTAACTCTTCAACTGAAGACTATATTAAAATTCCAGAAGACAAGGGCGGGCCGAATAATGGTTTCTGGAAATTCATTCAGTCATTTCCTATATACACCAAGAACATAGACAGCATAGTGTGTGTGAGTGTGTGTACTTATTGTTGGATGGGTCCCGTGTTTGCTTGGATGTGCAGAGTATATGGATCTGAGAGTTTACAGTTTCCTGCGTACGTTCTGTTCTTACACATGGTATGATATAATATGAATGTAACATTATTATGACTCAAGTATAAGCGTCGAAGTATATGCAGTCGTTAATTCGTCTGATTAGTAGCGATTCATACAAAATTACTTTAGATTTAATATAATTCCCTGGTTGTACTTCCACGAATAGCGTACCGTAGTGTTTTAACTTGTCCATACAAAGCGGCCGATATAAATGATCTAGAGGATGTCCAAAGAAATGTTACCTCCCATATCCAATCAGTCAAACATCTTCACTATTGGGAGCGCCAATAGCACTGAAAATGTACTCATTAGAGCGAAGGAGGGAGAGATACGCGGTAATTTACACATACAAAATAACAGAAGACCTACCCTGTTGCTTTTTAACTGACGGTAAATTGCAATGTTACTATCGAGATTTCTCAGTTATTTTGAAGATTGAGTAGTGAAATATGGGGCTAATTATATAAACTTGGTCTTAATATGATGCAGAGACATAGCAGTTTCATATTTTTCACTTAAGTATCGAAAAATTAGCTGCTAAGGGATTCAATTAATCGTCAGCTTAAAATCATAGAAAATCCAATACCAAACTTGTACGGTGGCGCTAACAAGTGATGTCCCAGCTGTCATTACGTTTGGCTTGCTCTGTGCTGTATTATTGTCTGTCAGATGCCCCGCCGTTGGGGGGCCACCTTGTCGTGGTGGCGGGGCTCGAAGCGGGGTCGCTGTCATCCACTCTTCGGAGCAGGGATTACAGCGGCGTCGTGGACGAAGTACCCCCCCGTCGTCTTTGGGATAAGCGGAACCTTCCGGTGACGGCGTTTTTCTGGTTCCCGATTTTGACCTCGCTTTGCGGAGGGTTTCCTCCTCCTTTTTCACTAAATTGTGCCGGCTAGGCTCTAGACGCCTTCCCTCGCTGAGTGGGGAGTTCTGACTCCTACCCGTTTACAGGGGCAGTGGCAGCTAGCTCACTGCACATGGGGGTTGGTACCGGGGGCGGCGGCGCGGTCGCCCGTGCTGTCGCCCCATGGACCGCCCATCAGTGAGGCCCGGTCTCGGTTTCCGGGGGTCCGGTCTACCTTCCTGGTGGGTTTCCTGGCTTCTGTCCGGCTGCCCTCCATTACGTACAGATTGGGGATGTTTGCAATTCATTTTGCCCTCAGTCCCAGTATAGCGGTTTTGCCTAAGCTAGGCCTCTCTGTACGTAGTGGTGCTATCCCCCCTTGTCTAGGGGGGTAGGGTATGGGGATGAACCCCCTAGGACCTGCCCCTGTTTGTGCCGTCGGTGTGGGGGTCGGTGCTCCCTGCCTCGCGACGGGGGGCTCTGTTAGCTCTTCTGGTACGCTCTTTCTTTTTGCTTTGTTTCTGTTTTTCTTTTCTTTTTCTTTCTTTTTCTTCCCCTTGGTTAGTTTTTCTTTCCTTTTTCGTTTTCCGACAAACCGAAATTAGAATAGTAAAAACAACTTGGGTCATCATGGTACGTCCATCCAACCCCACTACCCCGGACCAGGCTAAGGCACACCCTGTCCCCGTCCCACGCGATCTCACGGACTCTCCACCTGACCTTTCTCAACTCTCTGGGGCTTCCGCCCTAGACGCATCCGTACCTACTCGTACCGTACCAGCTCAAACCTCTGACTCTCTCCTCATTGTCCGCTCTCCGGCGCCTTCCTCGGCTTCGCCTTTGGTAGGCGTGGAGTGTGTCACCTCTCTTTCCGATTCTTCATTAGTTCAGCCTGCTCTTTCTTCTCCAGCTTCCTCTTCCATATCCCTCCCCGCTCCGCCGGTTCTGCCCTCTTCTCTTCCGTCGTTTGCTATCCCTTCTACTGCATCTGCCGCTCTTCCTTCCTCCATTGCTTCCTCATCTCACATCGTCACTTTCGAACCATATTCTCCTTCTTTTTCTTCTTCTTCAGTTCCTTCGCCTTCGGTTCCATCTACTTCAGTTTCTTCTTCTGCTCGCCCTCGTTCTTCTATTCTTCCTCTCTCCGATCTCTTTGCCCCTGCCGATTTTGTTAAATTCTTTTCTATCCCCGCCTCAGCCCCTCTTGCCGGAGATGACCTTCTGTTCCACCTCAGTCTCCTTCAGAGGGTGGGCAAGGATGTCACTTTCCACTCTCGTCATGATCATTCCCGTCTAGTTACAGTGCAAAACGAGAGTCAGGCTGCTGCTATGGCAGCCTTTGCAGATCCCAACGGTACTCCCATCCCTGCTTTTAAAGACCAAAGAATGAACTCGTGCACAGGTACTGTCCTGATCCCTTCTTATATCCAACTCGGTGATCGGGACTTCAAAGATTGTGCCGACCTTATTGGGAAGGCCGTTGTTGCTCAAGACCATGTTGTAATTAATATTGTCTGTTACACCATCCAACCTCGCCACAATCGCCGCTATCCCTCTAATATTGCTAAAATAACGTTCGATGGTCATATTCTCCCTTCTCACGTTATTGTCGGTGGTACTCGCATCGACGTCTTAGAATCCCTTCCCCGCCCTCAGCAGTGCAGGGGTTGCTGGCGTTTTGGCCATCCCATGAAATACTGTCGCTCTCTCAACCCCGACTCTCCTACATGCCCGTACTGTGCGCAACCTGGCCATATTGCTGATGCATGCCCGTCTCCGACCCCCTGCTGCCTCAACTGTAAAGCCTCCCATCCTGCCTATTCCCATGATTGCCCCGTTTACAAATTTGAATCTGAGGTTACAATTCTTAAAGCAAAACAAGGCCTTACTCACTCTGCTGCCCGTAAGGAAGCTCTTCGCCTGGGCTTCTCACCTCGTCCGATTTCTGCACTTCTCTCTCACCCTCCCGTCTCTTCTTCCACTCCCTCCGTTCCGCTTCCCTTGTCCTCGTCCTCCTCTTCCTCTCCTTCCTCTGTTCCGCTCTCTATCCCTTCTTCCCTTCCTTCTACGCCTTCGGTTTCTTCTGTCTCCACTCCTCCTCTTACTGTCTCTTCGTCTTCTATCCCTTTGTCTAACTCTTTCTCTGTGCTTGACTCTTCTACTCCTACTTCCGTTTCCTCTCCTCGCCCTCGCCCCTCTTCTTCTGGTTTGGCTCAACGTCCCACCCGCCAGCGGTCCCATCCCAAGCCTTCCTCTCGTTCTCCTCCTCCCTCGTCTCGTGGTTCCCTTTCCTTCCGGTCTCCTGTCTCTACCAAACGGATTTCCAAAATTCCTTCCCGTACCTCCCGTTCTCCCTCTCCCCACTCCTCTTCTAAACGCAGGGACTTCCACCGTACTGTCCGGAGTCCGAGTCCCGGTGAGAAGAAGAAAAAGAGGTTGCCTCCTTCCTCCACCCCTCCTTCCTCCTCCTCTCTATCTCTTTCTTCTTCTTCCTGCCTTCGCCCTCCCTCTGTCTTAAACATGTCCTTTGAGTCCATTCCCAAGATTCGAGCCTTTCTCGATTCTTCTCGTCCCCCGCCTCTTACCGTTTCAGCTGACATTCATCCCGTCCCCTCTACACTGCCCCTTACCCCTCAACCGCCTCCTCCTTCCCCTGTCCCCCCCTCTTCCGTCTCTACCCCTTCCCGACCTTCTTCTCTTCCTTCTGTCTCTCTTTCGTTCTCTGCCTTTCCCTCCTCTCACTCTGGCCCTCCTCTTTCTTCTTCTCTTTCGCTGTCAAGCCTCCCTATGCCCCCCGGTTTTCGGTCCTCCCCTCTGCCTCCTTCTCTTCTGTCTCCCCGTTAACCCATCCACCTCTTCATTGTTGTACATAAGTGTGTATTTTTCCCTTTCTCATTATTTGTCTTTATCTGTCTCCCCGTTCGCCCATCCGACTTTTCATTGTTGTGCATAAGTGTGTATTCTTCCCTTTCTTTTTTTGTTGGCTTTTGCCTCCTTTTAATTCTCCACGTTCTCCTCATTCGCCTTTTCTTAGTTGTCCATAAGTGTGTGTGTTTTACCTTTATTGTTCTTTGTGTATATTTCTTTCCTTCTATGTGTGTCCTTCCTCTTTTTCTGTGCGTTCTTATTTTCGGTGGCTTTTGCCTCCTTTTATGGTTTTCTTTTGTCTGTTTTCGTTGTTTTTTCGTCCTTTGTCTCCTCTTAGTTTCTTTTTTCTTTTTCTTTAATTATGTCCATTTTGCAGTGGAATCTTCGTAGTCTTAATGCTCAAAGGATTGACTTACGTTTTCTTCTTTCTCTTCACTCCCCTAAGGTCGTTTGTCTTCAGGAGACTCGTCTTTTCTCTCCTCCTGTTCCCTTTCCTCATTACTCTTTTTATAGTTCTCCCCACTCTCTCTATGATACTTGTCTTCTTATTCATCGTTCTGTCCCTTTTGAAGAGCTGTCCTTTTCTACTCATTTCCCTTGCACCTTTGCTAGAGTCTATCTTGACCGCTGGTTCACAGTGGTTTCTGTGTATTTGTCGCCTTCTCTTCCCATCGATTTTACCGAATTCTCCGGGATTTTATCTAAGTTGCCCACTCCATTCTTAGTCCTTGGTGATTTTAATGGTCGGCACACCTTGTGGGGTGACAATGTTATTTCGCCCCGGGGTCGTCGGCTTGAACCTTTTCTCTCGGCCCGTAATCTTTTTATCCTTAATTCTGGTGCTCCTACTCATTTTGATGCTCGGACTCGTACGTTTTCCTGTATCGATCTTTCCCTGTGTTCCCCTTCCGTTTCCCTTGATTTTCATTGGTCAGTTCTCGAGAATTCTCACAATTCCGACCATTTTCCCATTCTCCTTTCTCTGACTACCTACTCTCCTACTCCTAACTCCCCTCGTTGGTGCTTCCAGCGGGCGGACTGGTCTTCTTTCGCTTCCCTTACTGTTCCTTCTTTGCTTCCTCCTCCTTTCTCATCGGTCCGTGTCATGCTCTCGTTTTTTCTGGATCTGGTTTTCGGTGCTGCTTTGACGTCCGTTCCCCGGACATCTCGCCCTTTCTCGTCTAAATGCGTCCCTTGGTGGTCTCCTGAGTGTTCCAGGGCCCTCCGGGTTAAACGGGCGGCTTGGAAGAGTTTTCGCCGTAAGCGTCTCACCCCTGCTTCTCAGGAGTCATTTTTTCTCTTTCGCCGTGCGTCTGCTCTTTTCCGTCGTACTACCAAAGCCGCTAAACGCCGGAGTTGGGAGTCCTATGTTTCTTCTCTTACGTCTCGCACTCCTGTCGCTTCGGTTTGGAAACGTATTCGTAAGATCTCTGGTAAACATCTTCCCTTCCGTGCTCCAGTCCTCCGCATTGATGGTGTTTCTGTGGCAGACTCCGAAACAATTGCTAATCGATTGGGCTCGTACTTTAGCTCAGTTAGTAGTGGTTCTCACCTCTCTGCTGAGTTTCACTCGCTTAAAGTCGTTGCGGAAAGTACTCCAATTACTTTTAGTCTTTCCTCTGACGAATCCTATAATGCTCCTTTTTCCTCATCTGAGTTACGCAACGCTCTCCGTGCCTGTAAGAACACTTCTGAGGGTCCTGATGGTATCCATTATCTCATGCTCAAACATCTTTCCTCGCAAGCTCTGGTCTTCTTGTTAGCTCTCTATAACAAGATTTGGTCTTCTGGTGTTTTCCCTCCCTCTTGGAGTACTGCCCTGACCATCCCTTTTCTTAAACCTGGCAAGTCTGGGTTCTCCCCACAGGACTATCGCCCTATTGTCCTTACCAGTTGCCTGTGTAAACTCTTTGAACGTATGATTAACGCTCGTCTCATGTGGATTCTTGAGTCGCGCCATTTGTTGTCTTCTTCCCAGTTCGGGTTCAGACGTGCTCGTAGTACGCTTGACCCCCTCATTCGCTTGGAATCTTATATCAGGACAGCTTTTGCTCGTCGTCAAACTGTCATTGCTGTTTTTTTCGATCTCGAAAAAGCCTATGATTCTACCTGGAAGTACCACATTTTGCGTCAGCTCCGTTCTTGTGGCATTTACGGTAATCTAGGAGTCTTTATTCAGAATTTTCTTTCTTCTCGGTCCTTTCGTGTCAGAGTCGCTTCCCACTTATCTCGTCTTTACCCTCAGTTGGAAGGTGTCCCTCAGGGTTGTGTCCTGAGTACCATCCTTTTTCTCATTGCTATCAACGGTATCGTGTCTTCTCTTCCTGTCGGGGTTCGGTCTTCCTTGTATGTCGACGACTTTGCGATTTACGCAGCCGACTCAGATATTGCTGCTTTACGTCTTCTTATCCAATCCGCTATTCTGGCTGTTTCTTCATGGGCAACCCACCACGGGTTCCGTTTTTCCACCTCCAAATCCTGCGCGATGTCCTTTACTCGTTGCCATTCTATTCCTCATCCTCCTCTTACTCTTTATGGTACTGCCCTCCCTTATCGTTCCTCTACTACTTTTTTGGGTCTTACTTTTGATTCTCGTCTTAATTGGTCCGCTCATGTTTCTTCTCTCAAGGTTGCTGCCTTACTCCGCCTCCGCCTTCTTCAGTCCTTGTCCCACCTCACTTGGGGTGCTGATCGAGCACTTCTTCTTCGGCTTCATACGGTTCTTGTCCTCTCTAAGTTGGATTATGGCTGTCAAGTTTACTCTTCAGCCTCTGATTCTGTTCTCCATGCTCTTGATTCTGTTCATCACTCTGGTCTTCGTCTTGCTCTTGGTGCTTTTCGTTCCTCTCCTGTTGAAAGCCTCTATGCTGAGTCTGGTTTCCCTTCTCTTTATCGCCGTCGGGCTCTCCTGTCCCTTCGTTCTTACGCTCGCCTTCAACAATTCCCATCTTCATTTCTTAACCTTCCCCCTTCGGTCGTTGCTACTTTTTCGTCTCACCCCCGTCTTGGTTCTCCGTTTTCTGTCCGCATGCTCTCGCTGCTCGCATCGTGCTCTTTCCCTGTTTCTAACGTCCTCCCTTTCCGCTTTTGCTCTTTTCCCCCCTGGCTTTTCCCTCGTCCTTCGGTTTGCCCTTCCATCCTCCCTTGTTCCAAGTCCTCTACTTCTCCCCTCGTTCTTCGGTCTCGTTTCTTAGATCACCTCTCTCTTCACGCTACAACCACTCCTGTGTTTACTGATGGCTCCAAGACGTCGGTAGGCGTGGGGTTTGCCGTCCTTTTTCCCACTTGCTCGTATCAATATTCTTTACCTTCCGTTGCCAGTATATTAACTGCTGAACTTTATGCTATTTTTATTGCCCTCCGTTTTATGTGTTCCTTCCCCTCCTCGTCCTTTACTTTGTTCTCTGATTCTCTCAGTGCTCTACTTATCTTACAGTCCTCCCCTGCTCTACACCCTTTAGTTCTTTCCATTCAGGAATGGCTTTTCCGCCTTTCCGTCCGCAAAAAGCTTGTACGTTTTTGCTGGGTTCCCAGTCACGTTGGCGTTTGCGGTAATGAGCGGGTTGATTGCCTTGCTCGTTCTGCTGCCGTGCGGGGTACCCGCTCCTCACTTGCTGTCCCGGCCTCTGATTTCTTCCCTGCCTTGTCCAGGTTTCTTTGGTCGAGGTGGCAGACTCAGTGGTCCGCTATCTCCGTTAATAAACTTCGTTCTGTCAAACCGTCCGTTTCTGGGTGGTCTGATCCCTCCCACCGTAATCGCCGATGGGAGACGGCTTTGGCCCGTCTCCGCATTGGCCACACCAGACTTACCCATTCGTTTTTAATGTCCCGTTCTCCTCCGACTCTTTGCTCGCGCTGTACCGTTCAGCTTTCTGTCTCCCATATTTTCCTCGATTGCCCCTTATTTTCCGTTGCCCGCGCGCGTTTCTTCCCTTTTCTGGCTTTCCTCCGCCGGCCGCCATGTCTTGCAGATTTTCTTTCTGAATCTCCCTCGTTTTCTATCTCCCGTATTATGTCCTTCCTTCATCATGTTCGAGTTCTCGATGATATTTAGTTAACTTCCTTCCCGTCTTTACCTATTTCGTGCCATATGGCCTTTGTCGCCTGGTGCGTTGCCTTCATTAATGTAATGTAATGTAATGGTACTCTGCATCATCTAAATCAGCACAGCACAAACTTCAGGTCACTCAAAATAAAATGGTTAGGTTCATGCTGAACCTAGGACCCAGATCACATGTTGGCCAGGAACAACTTCAGTCACTAGGTATGCTCAATGTCGCTGACAGGGCCAAACAAATCAGGCTCACTAATGCCTTCAAAATTTTCTATGACAGAGCTCCAGAGTACCTAAAGAATGATTTTGTTAAAGCAAATGAGAGGAGTGGACATAATACAAGAAACAGGATGTTTAATTTTAAGGTCCCGAGAATCCAAGGACAGGGTAAGCAAACATTCTTCTTCACCGCCATCAAAGACTGGAACGACCTACCCCAGTCAGTCCGTGAAAAGAGAACACTGTATTCCTTCAGACGTAGCCTGAAGGAACACCTGAACCGGACAGCTGCGAGAAGGGAGCACCAAGCTTATGTCTACTACTAAATGCGACATAAGAGATAGACAAACCAAACTGAAATGATTACTGATTACGGATTACTGATATTTACTATAGGATGTAAGGTATCTTAAAATAACCCCCTAGAAATACTTTTTCTAAGGTATCCATTTCTTTATCTTCTCCATTTTTCCCCAGCTAACCTAATCCCACAAGGACCCCAATGGAAATACGCCTAACGGCCTTATTGGGCTATCCTTAGTTGGAATTATGCAGGGCTGGTACATGTCATATTTGTAACAAACTATGTGGTACCAACTCTGTAAATTGCTAACTGAATAAATATTATTATTATTATTATTACTTCTATTCAGCATTCTTCCAGGCAACCTGCCTTTTCTTTCATAAAAGAAGAAAAAAATAACTTCGGTGTTCGGCCAGGCTATCGAAGATACTTTTGCTAAAGACTATTTTGGAAAAATTCCTAAATCCGCAATTTTGGACATTAAGTCTGTAGCTAAAGTTGGACAAATAAATTTTTCTTTATACCAATAGACTTTGGGCTATGGATTCCATATATGACCGCATATTTAATTTGCGACCTTGGTAACCCTGGTCTCTGGGTCTTCTCCTGGGTGACCTGGATGTGTGAGAGTTTGTGTTTTTTATCTGTGTTTATTTTTTGTTTTATGATGTTTTTGTGTTTTCCCTGTTCTTGCTCTGTCTTGAGTCGGCTACCCCCAAAATGGGGATTGGGCCTGAGCATATAGATAGATATAGATAGATTTAATTTGCGGCTAGTCAATCTGCCAAAAACTTTAAAATCAAATAAAAAAAAATTTCTGCTATATACCCTCTGCAAAATAGCAGCTGTCCAGAGATTGTTGAAAACCAACTCGCTTAGACTAGGTATTAACCCTCTGAGTACCAGCGAAGAGTTATATTTTACTCTAGCCATATTTAGCCTATTTTGTGCAGCTTAAGAAGGATCTGTTGGTTAAAAGGTTTGTTTGAGATAGTTTGAAGCCATATTATTAATAGAAGTCCTTCCTAAGCTAAATAAGTGTCTGAATAGTCGCTCATGTGATAAATAAGACTTTCCTGGTACTGTACGGGTTAATAAATAGATTTGGACCAAATTTTTATATAGTACCATAAGGCCCCGTCCACACGATGGAGCAGTGTCTGGCAGGCTGTGCCCCCTCACCGGGCAAAGTCTGTCTAAGTCCCGTCCACACGATAGAGCACTGCCAGTCGGGCAAGAGGGAAATGTCTGTCATGGGGGCAAATTCAGCGGGCAAAGCAGGGGAATGGCCGCAGCCCTTAGGATTGGGGCCCCACCGGCCTCGTGGGCTAAGACCTCCCTCCTCGTTAGTTTCCAGAAGCGTGCGAGGTACCTCTTTTCTGTTACCTTTTCCTTTTCTTTACTTCACCTATCATTCCCCCTTGCCACATGACTCGTTGCCGCCGTTTGGGGGCTTCCGGGCTTGTAGGTGGGGCGGCCAAGGTTCTTGGCCGCTCTCCCTATCACCTCCAACTAATTTTGTCATGTCCTTTTCTTTCTCCTTTCTAGTTTTCGTTTTTCCCTCTTCCGCTTTCTCCTGGGGCTGCCATCCGAGGCCGGTCTCCCACCCTTGAACTTTTGTGGTCCCGTCCCTCCCTTCCCTTCTGGTTGACTTCCCGGTTTGCTTCCTTCCTTTCTCTTTAACTGCTTCGGAGGTTCTAGTTTCCTTAGGGCTTCGCCTTGGTGTCTCTGATCACTGCTGAGTTGGCAGAGTCCACCTGGCGACAGGTGCTGCCGGCCAGGGCTCGCAAGGCTCGTTGCTGGAGGATAGGCACTATAGGGTTGCTTTGGGGTTTCTGACTCTCTTCTCTCTTCCCAGTGAGTGTCGGGTGACTACGCCGGCCCCGTTCTCCGTGGGACAAAGCTGCAGGACAAATGCCCGGGTTGTAAAAGGTCCCTAGCTCAAAGCAGAGACCTGTCCCATCTCAATTGGCCGCATTCTGGGTTTAGTGGCCCTGCGGAGGTCTTTCTCCCTTTCGTTGCCAGGGGCACCTGGTAACCGCAGTATCTTCCATGCTTTACCCCCTTTTCTCTTGCTATGGTGACGACTTATGCTTTTTTCCTTGTTCTTCCCTGTTTATGGCTTCTGCTTTAGTGGTTCCGGTGAGTGAGCCCCTTGTGGCATGCAGCCTGCCACTTGGGGGTCTGTTGTCTGGCTGTCAGTCCGGTTCACCGCGGGAGCACGGTGAGTCGGGGATGGTTTTGGGTGCTCTCGACCGGCCCGCTGAACTATCCCTCGGTCGTCGCTCGTCCCTCTCTTCCATTACCGTTCCGAATCCTTCTCCTACCCATCAGTCTTAGTCACGTCTTTCTCCGCCCTCCACTACCCAGGATTTCATCTCCTCTCCTGTAGTTATTTCTGAGTCTTCCTCTTCTTCCTCTTCTCCCTCTAGTCTTGTCACCCTCGACCCTTTTCTGCCCTCCCTCCCTCGTTCTTTTTCCTCTTCTCCAGTTTCGTCCTCTTCTAGTCCTCGCTCCTCGGTCCTCCCTATGTCCTCTCTCTTTGCACCTCCTTCCTTTACTAAGTTTTTCTCCATCCCTGCTTCTGCGCCTCTAGCCGGTGATTACCTCTTCCACCTGCGTCTCCTTAAACAGGTGGGAAAGGAAGTCACCTTCCACTCCCGCCATGATGCCTCCCGTCTTGTTACCGTCCAAAACTAACTTCAGGCTACTGCTATGTCCTCTTTCGTCGATTGTTCTGGCACCCCCATCCCGGCTCAAAAAGATAAACGACAACTCCTGTACAGGGACTGTCCTGATCCCCGCTTCCATCCGTCTCGGGGGTCGTCCTTTCGCGGATTGCGCCGACCTCGTCAAGGACATCGTTGTCGCTAAAGACCACAAGGTGGTTAGTGTGGTGTGCTACACTATCCCTCCTCGCGACCTTCGCCGCCATCCCGCTAACATTGCCAAGATCTCTTTTGATGGACTTTCCCTTCCTGCCCATGTTATTGTCGGTGGTACTCGCCTCCCCGTGACTGAGTCTCTTCCCCGTCCACTCCAGTGTCGCAGCTGCTGGCGTTTCGGCCACCCGGCTAAGTTCTGCCGTACAGCCGCTGAGAGCCCAGTCTGCCCGCGCTGTGCGCAGTCCGGACATGCCGTTGGCGAATGTCCGTCAATGTCCCAGTTCTGCCTTAATTGCCGCGGGTCTCATTCGGCCGACAAGATTTGCCCCGTTCATCTGTTAGTCTGAGGTTGCTGTCCTCAAAGCGAGACACGGCCTTACGCCCACCGCAGCCCGCCAAGAGGCTCGTCGCTTGGGCTTCACCCCTCCGTCATTTTCCAAGACTGTCTCCTCCCTCCTCTTCTTTGCCTCCCTCTACCACGCCCCCCCCTTTTTCTGGTTCCTCGGTTCCTGCCTCCGCTCCCTCCGTCCCCCCAGTCGCACCAGTTTAGTCATCTGCCTCCCTTCCTTCTACCGGTGCTTCTCCTGGATTTTCTCCTTCCTCCTCTTCAGTCTCCGTTCGTCCTTCCGTCTCTTCCTTTTCTGTCCCTTTGTCTAACACTTTCTCTGTTCTCAGTCCTTCTCCTACTTCTGCCCCTTCCTCTTGCTCTCTTCCTTGTTCCTCCTCTTCTAGTCTCCCTCCACGCTCTCACCGTTCCAAGCCTCCCCCCCCGTTCTCAGTCATTTTCCTCTTCTAGTCGCCCCAAATCTCCTACTCGCTCTAAACTTCCCTACTCCTCTACCAAACGGGCTCCTGTGCTCAGTTCTTCCTCGCCCGCTTCCTCTTTTAAACGTAAGGGTGGTCTCCGTGATGTGCGGTGCTCAAGTCCCTGCGAGAAGTCGCCTCCTTCTCCTTCTGTTATCCTTTCTCTCTCCGTCCAGTCTCCTCCTCCCGTCCCTGCATCCCTAGATTTCTCCTACGAAACCCTACCTCAGATTGACTAATTTATCCGTTCTTCCCACCCACCACCTTCTACTGTTCACGCCGAAGTTCATCCTACCCCCTCTTCTCTCCCCCCTACCCCTCTCCCGCCTTGTCCTCTTCCTCCACTCCCCCTTCTGGCCTTCCTCCGGGCCCTCCTCCTCTTCCTCCTCCTGACCCTCCCCCTCTTCCTTCTCCTGCCCTTACCCCCTCCTTCTCTTCCCACCCGCCGTCCGTCCTTCCTCCCTCTTCCGGCCCTCCTCCTTCCTCTCCTCTTTCTGTTAGACCTCCCTATGCCCCCCGGTTTCCAGTCTTCCCCTTCAACGTCTTCTCCAATTCCTGCTCTTATTTCCCATCGTTAGCCTCTCTTGGCTATATTTTCCACCCACGGTGTTACCTGTATTTTGTAAATATGTTGTATATAGTGTACGTCTTTTCTTCCCTCTTGTACGCGTCTTCTTTTTAATCTTTTTTGTCTTTATAATGTCCATTTTAAAATGGAACATTCGTAGTTTTGCAGCACATCGTGTTGATCTTCGTTACCTTATCTCTAGGTTTAGCCCACTTGTTATTAGTTTACAAGAATCGCGTTTATCTAATGCCCCCTCCCCAATTCCTTTTTACTCCTATATAAGTTCTCCCCATTCCCAGTATGCTACTTGCCTCCTCGTACATCTTGATGTCCCAGTCTCAGTTAACTATCCGTACCTCTCTTAAATGCACGCTTGCCAGAGTGTTCCTTTCCCGCTGGCTTACAGTAGTTTCCATATACCTTTCCCCCTCGATCCCGCTCGATGTTCCAGAATTAAACAGGATCCTTTCTCTATTACCTCCACCTTTCCTCCTTTTAGGGGATTTTAATTGCAGGCATTCCCTGTGGGGTGACTCTACCGTTAATACACGGGGTCGTTCCCTTGAGGCTCTGATTCGTACACACGATTTATTTCTTTTAAACACTGGTTCCTCTACGCATTTTGATAGCGGCACCCGTACCTTCTCATGTATTGACTTGTCTCTGTGTTCCCCTACACTATCTTTGGATTTTACTTGGAAGGTCTTTAATGATTACTGTGCGACTGACCACTTCCCGATTGTCCTCTCCCCTACGTCTTACTCCCCAGTGCCACGCCCTCCCCGTTGGTGTTTCGATCGTGCCGACTGGACATCTTTCGCTGATCTCGCCGTTCCGTCTAATCCGACCCCTGCTTTCCCGGACCCTGATGCCATGCTTACCAGTTTCCTGATGTTTGTGCTCCATGCTGCCTATACTTGTATTCCACGCACCACTCGGAGTATGTCTTCTAAGTGTGTACCGTGGTGGACTGCTCAGTGCACTTCGGCTTTACGCAATAAAAGAGCCAAGTGGAAGAGTTTCCGTCGGAAAAAAGGCTCTCCATATGAGCGGGATGCGTATACTCTTTTCAAACAGGCTAATGCCGTCTTCCGTCGTACAATCCGCTCTGCTAAAAAATCTAGCTGGATGTCGTATGCCTCTACTGTCAACGCAGATACACCTGTTCCGCAAGTCTGGGCTCGCGTCAGGAAGATTGCAGGGAAACATGCGCCTACGCCGGCCCCTGTCCTCCATACCAACACTGGCATTGTGGGCGATCCGTCTCTGGTGGCCAATATGTTGGGACAACATTTCAGTGATGTCAGCACTGGCTCCCATCTCCCGCCCTCCTTCCAGATGCATAAACGCCGTTCTGAACTTAGGCGACTTGACTTCGCCTTATCATCTGATCAGTTTTTCAATGCCCCCTTCTCCCGGGCTGAGCTTGAGTCTAGCCTGGGAGCCTGTAAGGATACATGTGAAGGCCCTGACGGTGTCCATTACTTGATGCTGAAGCACTTATCTCCACCTGCGCTTGGCTTTCTCTTGTCCATCTACAACCGTCTGTGGTCCACAGGCTTTTTTCCGGCTGGGTGGAGACATGCCATCCTTCTCCCATTCCTTAAGCCGGGTAAGTCGGGCCATGCACCAGCAGATTACAGTCACATTGCCCTGGTCAGTTGTGTCGGCAAATTATTAGAACGCATGGTTCACTCCCGCTTAATGTGGCTCCTGGAATCAAGAAGCATCCTGTCACCTTTTCAATATGGCTTTCGCAAGGGCCGTAGTACTTTGGACCCATTATTGAGATTGGCGACTTCTATCCGCGATGCCTTTTCGGACACTAAGTCGGTTTTAGCTGTATTCTTCGATCTTGAAAAAGCGTATGATACTGCCTGGAAATACAACATCCTTCGTACCCTTTTACGTTCTGGTGTGTCTGGCAACATGGCGGTATTCTTGCAGAACTTTCTCCGTGATCGTACTTTCCGAGTCAAGCTTCAGAATACATTCTCACGAACATACCCCCAACACGACGGTGTCCCACAGGGTTGTGTTCTTAGTACCATCCTTTTTATCCTAGCTATTAATGGTATTATTTCTTCCCTCCCTCTTGGTGTCCGTGCTTCTTTGTATGTGGACGACTTCGCTATTTACGCTGTGGGTTTGGATATCGCTGCCCTACAACATCTCATGCAGCGGGCCATTGATGCAGCTGCGCAGTGGGCTACGGCCCATGGTTTTCGGTTTTCGCCCTCGAAATCTTGTGCCGTCGTCTTCACAAAACGCCATACAGTCCCGCATCCTGTTCTTACGTTGTATAACCGCCCTCTGCCTTACAGGTCCTCGGCTCCATTCTTGGGTCTCATTTTCGATACTCGGTTGACATGGTACCCGCACATTACTTCGTTACTGACCTCCACCACCCGACGGCTTCAACTCTTACAAACCCTTAGCCACTTGTCTTGGGGTGCGGACCGGACGACTCTTCTGCGCCTCCATACAACGCTTATTCTCTCAAAGATCGATTATGGCTGCCAGGTATATGCCTCCGCTGCGCGTACAAACCTTAAGCGCCTAGACTCCCTTCACCATCACGGTCTGCGCTTGTCGCTAGGGGCTTTTCGCTCTACTCCGGTTATTAGCCTTTATGCTGAGTCGGGTGTCCCACCGCTATCATCCAGGCGGGATAAACTGACCCTTCGATGTCATCTTCGCCTTCTGCAACACAGTTCGGCTGGTTTTCCTCCCACGGCTTGCGGCTTAGCCCCATCAGTGTCTGCTACTTCGTTCCCCGGTCGGGTCTCTGCTTTACTGGCCTCCTTCTCTTTTCCCATTCCATCGGTGCTACCCCTCCGACAGTCGGAGTTCCCCCCATGGCTACTCCCTCGCCCTACCGTTTGTACAGCTGCCCTCCCCCCCTCTAAGGCCTCTTCAACCCCACAGTTGCTTTATGCTCAGTTTACGGAACATCTGCTACGCCACTCTTCAGCCGTTCCAGTGTACACTGATGGTTCCAAGACCTCCGCCGGTACAGGGTTTGCGGTTGTGTTCCCGGACCAGACCTTCCAACGTCACATCCAATCATGTGCTAGTGTCTTTACGGCCGAGTTATTTGCTATTTTATTTGCCCTACGTACTATTTTTTGTTCACACCTGCATACCTTTGTAATTTTTAGTGACTCCCTTAGTGCTCTTCAGAGTATTCAGTCTCTTCCCGCTGTTAACCCCTTAGTGCTGGAGATTCAAGAATGGTTGTTCTGCATCGCTACTAAATTGAAGTCCCTGTCTTTCTGTTGGGTCCCGAGTCATGTTGGTGTGCCTGGCAATGAGCTGGTTGATTTTTTCGCCCGCTCTGCTATTACCTCTCACCGACTCGTGCCACGACGTATTCCTGCATCTGATTACTTCCCTCGTGTTACTCAATTACTACGTCAGCGCTGGCAGGACGAATGGACCTCCATGAGGGTGTCTGATGTCAAACTGCGTTCTGTCAAACCTTCCATCCTCCCTTGGAAGTCTTCCTCTCATCGCAATCGTCGATGGGAGACCGCTCTAGCCCGTCTTCGGCTCGGCCACACCAGGCTCACGCATGGTCATTTTATGTCCTGCGATGTCCCCACGCTCTGTCCTTGCTGCCATATTCCAGTGTCTGTCCAGCATCTCCTGATCGACTGTCCGCGTTTCTCCAATGCCCGACGGCAGGCATTCCCCTTCATATCCTCCCTTAATCGCCCCCTTGTCTTAGCCGATTTGCTCGGAGAGTCCCCCACTTTCTCCCTCCCACATCTTATGCGGTTTCTCCTCCATACCCGTCTCCTTCAGCTTCTTTAATTAGTGTTTCCTAGTCTTCTCCTCTACTCCGTCGTGCGCCCTGCCCCACAACACCTCCGATGTTTTTTTTTTTCCACAAAGTTTCTTTTGGTGCCACAGTCTTTTTAGGCTTGGTGCGAATCCCTATTTTAATAATAATTTCCATTGTTATCTATGAATGGATATTGTTCAAATTTATACCACAAATACACTTTGACACGCTGAATCGAATGGAGCAAACATAATTGAAATCGGAATATTAGTTTAGAATTTCGACTTTGACATGACCTCCCAGAACGCCCCAAATGACCAGTTTGTGGACATTAAAAGTCCTCTGTAGCCCAAACTATAAGTGCTAGAGACTTCTACCTGGTGCCATTCGATTTCTCTCGACGAGTAGCTTCTACACATGGTCGTAGATTGCAATTTCGACCAGCCATTCGCCCAGAATAAAAAATATTTGTTTCCAAAATCAAACTAATTTGAAAACATTTTTGCACTTGGCGGGCGACTTTCGAATTTCGAGTTTTCATTGAAATATATGGATTCGTCTCGTCATTACGATTCCAACGGTATATGATTTTTTTACTTTTGACAATTTTTTAGGCCCAATAGGCCTATTTTAAAGCTTAAAAACTCCATAGACGAGTTATCTATATATGGATTTTGTTCAAATTTATACCACAAGTACACTTTGACACGCTGAATCGAATGGCGCAAACAGAATTGAAATCGGACTGATAGTTTAAAATTTCGACTTTGACGACCTCCCAGAACGCCCCAAATGACCAGTTTTTGGACTTTAAAAGTCCTCTGTAGTCCAAACTATAAGTGCTAGAGACTTCTACCTGGTGCCAATCGATTTCTCTCGACAAGTAGCTTCTATACATGGTCGTAGATTGCAATTTCGACAATCCATTCGCCCAGAATCAAAAACATTTGTTTCCAAAATCACTGCCCAGGAAAATGTTTGCACTTGGCGGGCGATTCATTGATATATATGGCTTCGTCTCGTCATTACGATTCCAACGGTATATGATGTTTTTAATTTTGACCAATTTTTAGGCCCAATAGGCCTATTTTAAAGTTTAAAAACCACTCTCCCTACATAGTGGCTGTCTAATTCAGAGAAGAAGCTGTTGGAGTGGCTTTGTTGTGTGTGATATTCCCCCTTGCCACATGACTCGTTGCCGCCGTTTGGGGGCTTCCGGGCTTGTAGGTGGGGCGGCCAAGGTTCTTGGCCGCTCTCCCTATCACCTCCAACTAATTTTGTTATGTCCTTTTCTTTCTCCTCCTTTCTAGTTTTCGTTTTTCCCTCTTCCGCTTTCTCCTGGGGCTGCCATCCGAGGCCGGTCTCCCACCCTTGAACTTTTGTGGTCCCGTCCCTCCCTTCCCTTCCGGTTGACTTCCCTGTTTGCTTCCTTCCTTTCTCTTTAACTGCTTCGGAGGTTCTAGTTTCCTTCGGGCTTCGCCTTGGTGTCTCTGATCACTGCTGAGTTGGCAGAGTCCACCTGGCGACAGGTGCTGCCGGCGAGGGCTCGCAAGGCTCGTTGCTGGAGGATAGGCACTATAGGGATGCTTTGGGGTTTCTGACTCTCTTCTCTCTTCCCAGTGAGTGTGTCAGGTGACTACGCCGGCCCCGTTCTCCATGGGACAAAGCTGCAGGACAAATGCCCGGGTTGTACAAGGTCCCTAGCTCAAAGCCGAGACCTGTCCCATCTCAATTGGCCGCATTCTGGGTTTCGTGGCCCTGCGGAGGTCTTTCTCCCTTTCGTTGCCAGGGGCACCTGGTAACCGCAGTATCTTCTTCCATGCTTTACCCCCTTTTCTCTTGTTATGGTGACGACTTATGCTTTTTTCCCTGTTCTTCCCTGTTTATGGCTTCTGCTTTAGTGGTTCCGGTGAGTGAGCCCCTTGTGGCATGCAGCCTGCCACTTGGGGGTCTGTTGTCTGGCTGTCAGTCCGGTTCACCGCGGGAGCACGGTGAGTCGGGGATGGTTTTGGGTGTTCTCGACCGGCCCGCTGAACTATCCCTCGGTCGTCGCTCGTCCCTCTCGTCCATTACCGTTCCGAATCCTTCTCCTACCCTTCCGTCTTCGTCACGTCTTTCTCCGCCCTCCACTACCCAGGATTTCATCTCCTCTCCTGTAGTTATTTCTGCGTCTTCCTCTTCTTCCTCTTCTCCCTCTAGTCTTGTCACCCTCGACCCTTTTCTGCCCTCCCTCCCTCGTTCTCTTTCCTCTTGTGTGCAGTCACACTTTATTTTTATATAATCTCTATTTGGTGAATTGTATATTTAGTTACATATTCTGTTATACATATATTTGTTTAAGGTTAGGTTATCACACCTGGTAGCCTATTTCTGCGAATTTCAATTTTATTATTTTCGGTTAGGCTATTCAACGCTGGTAGCCTATTATTGCGTATTTCAATTTAAAAAAAAAACTTTTGGTTAGGCTATCGCCCCTGGAAGCCTAATTCTGCGTATCTCAACATTTTTGTTTTCGGTTAGGCTATCACCCCTGATAACCTATTTCTGCGTATTTCAGCATATTTGTTTTCGGTTGAAGTGATTGAAGTGTTTTTAAAGTGAGTGAAGTGTTTTAAAGTGAGTGAATTGTTTTTTAAGTGAGTGAAGTGATCTGAAGAAAGTGACTGTCACCATGCCTCGCGCTTGTGCGAACTGCGCCGGTAGGTTTGGTGAGTCCATGTTTGCTACTATCGATCTTCAAGACTGCCGGCTCTGCCAGCAACGAGAGAATTTTACAGTGAAATTAGACGAAGCCTACAACAAGATCAACGTCCTCACCATGAAGCTGGAATCACTCCAAGAGTTTGTAACACTCAACGTTGGAGTACCACAAACTTCAATTGTCACCGCAACTCCAGCAGCCACCAACGCCCCAACGTCAACTGCCAACAATTCAACGCCTACAGTAGCCACTTCAGCTGATGTATCCGATACTCAAGATACAAATAGTGACTCTCTTCCCCCTCAAGACAACTTCCGTGTCGTGAGGAACAACGTTTGCCCCAAGACCAGGAAACACATACCGATTACCGAGTGTCAAAACCGTTTCCAGATACTCGCAGACTCAGATGACGAAGAGGAAATAGAAGAAGTCCGGCTCGTGGGAGACTCGATGATACGTGGTCAGCTCACAGAGTTTTGCGCCAGGGCACCTAAGACCAGGAAGCGTTTTTGTATCCCTGGTGGTGGTGTGGATGACGTAGTTGCAGCAGTTGACGAAGTATCAAAGCTGGCCCCTGCTAATACAATGTACGTCATCCACGTTGGATCCAACGATGTGCAGCGAACCCGGTCGGAAGATTTGCTTTTAAAGTACCAGCAGCTGATCAAGTCGTTTAAGGAGAAGTCATCAAGGATCATCGTCTCAGGAATCGTCCCCCGGCTCGGTGTAGAGAGCCGATTTTACAACATAGCCACCAGCACAAATCGTTGTCTAGCAAACCTCTGCAGGAAGGAGAACGTGGGATTCGTCGACACCTGGGACAATTTCTACTACGATGACTATTTGTTTTCGGACGATGGAGTTCATCTGAACCAGGTGGGAGCAGCACGTTTTGGGCGTCTTCTCAACGATGCGGTGAAGGATTTTCGGAGAAGAAATCGACTCAGCACAGGACAACCAGGAAGGAGGACCGAAGACAGCGAGGACGGCAACCTACAAAGGAATTAAATACTAATCCGTCAAGAACCGCGAATTTGGATAAATCTCCACCAACACGACCCAAATTCAAAACCGTCAGGGATAACGACCGAGGACCGAGGACAGCCATGAATGTAAATGTAGATCCGACCAGAACCAATAATTCAATGAAAGAACGTAATGCGAGTTCTAAAACCGCAACTTTAAAGGTTTTCTATGCAAACGCTCGTAGCATACGCAATAAATTTTCAGATTTAGAGGAACTAGTGTTTACAGAAAATTATGATGTGATTGGCATAACAGAATCTTGGCTCAATACAGAAGATAGAGACTTTTTAGCAGAGTATTCACTTCCCGGTTATGTAATGTTTGAGAACAGCCGAATAAATAAAAATGGAGGTGGCGTTTTATTTTATATCAAAGAAAGTCTTAACCCGACCCTCGTGTCAAAACCTCAAATTGTGAACGTCGACACATCTTTTGTGCTAATAAAGAATAATAAAGGTACAAAAATAATACTTGCGTTAATATACAGACCTCCAGCTCAATCAGTGCAAACTGACCGAGAAATTTACGAACAAATTGCAGATGTAAGTAACTCACAAGATACCGTAATTTTTGGCGACTTTAATTTACCTGTGACCAAGTGGGGCGATACTCTTACTTCACACTCCGGACATGACTTGTATACGAACTTGCAAGAGAGTTCGCTTTATCAATTTGTTCGAACGCCGACCCGTGGTAATAACGTTCTTGACATTGTACTTGCAACAAAAGAAGAATTGATAGAGAATTTGAATGTTGGTGATGAATTCAGTAACAGCGACCATCGTACGATAACTTTCACTTTAAAGTTTACTAGTAACGAACCAAATAGTAGCATCGAAAAAGTCCCTAATTTCAAGAAAGCAAACTTCCATAAACTTAGAGCTATGTTTAAAGAAACTGACTGGAGCTTTTTAATTAACAATAACGACATAAATACATCTTGGAAGTTATTCGAAACCACTTACCTAAAAGCAGTGCAAGACTGCATACCATCGAAAATACGGCGTCCAGGCCATAATAATAAGCCCAAATGGTGGAATAAAGATATTTCAAACTGCCTGCTTGCTAAAAAATTTGCTAATGATAGATTAAAATCCTCACAAAATGACGAAGAACGGGTGAAATTTGTAGAGCTACGACGCAAAGCCAAAAAGTTAATTAAGCAAAGTAAAAAGACCTTAGAGTTACATATTGCGAATCAAAGTAAAACAAACCCGAAAGAATTCTATAGTTATATCAGAAAGAAAAAAGTAGTTACTTCAACTGTTGGACCGTTAGTCGATGAAAAAGGAGAATACACCAAAGACGAAGTACAAATGAGTAATGCCCTCAATACCTTCTTTGCATCAGTTTTTACAACCGAAGATCTCAGTGATATCCCTACACCATCGCCGATTCAGATTGATAATTCAGATGTTCTAAGCAATATCACCGTTACAGAGAGAGAAGTATTGAATTGTTTAGGATAAACTCAAAGTAAATAAAACGCCAGGACCTGATACAATCTCGCCTAGAGTTCTAAAGGAAGCTAAGAATGAGCTCTCCAAACCACTGACATTACTATTCAATAAATCCTTGCAGTCTGGAACTATGCCTGATCAGTGGAAGCTAGCCAACGTAACACCGATATTCAAAAAAGGCAGCAAATCCCTACCCAGTAACTATCGTCCAATTAGCTTAACCTCAGTTGTATGTAAAATGCTAGAAACGGTCATACGAGACAGACTCGTAAATCACTTAGAGGAAAATAACATACTTAAAGATACTCAACACGGCTTTCGTAAAAAACGTTCCTGTTTAACAAACCTCTTAGACTTCTTCCACGATATCCTCAACCTCTACGATGAGAGTAAAGCTGTAGATATATATACCTTGATTTTCAAAAGGCCTTTGACAAAGTTCCCCACAAACGTTTACTGCTAAAACTAAAAGCGCATGGAATACAAGACGGTGTGTTGAAATGGATAGAAAATTGGCTCAACAACAGAAAGCAAAGAGTAGTCATAAACGGTAAGGCATCTAAATGGACCAATGTAAGTAGCGGGGTACCCCAGGGATCGGTACTAGGACCAATTCTCTTTCTAATTTACATCAACGACATAGATGAGGGTCTCACCTGCACAATCTCAAAATTTGCTGACGATACAAAAATTGCAAATAGCGTACTCTCAAAAGAACAAGTTGACGATATGCAACACAATCTAGATAAATTGTCATGTTGGGCCCAAATTTGGCAAATGAGTTTCAATGCGGATAAATGTAAAGTACTACATGTCGGATACCTAAATGAGAAAGCAAACTATTCGATGAATGGCACTCAGCTTAAGAATGTAAACAGAGAAACTGATCTGGGAGTAACAATATCGAGTAACCTAAAACCGAGTCAACAATGTTCAGAAGTTGTTAAGAAGGCAAACAAAATAATTGGCTTTATAGGCAGGTCATTTGAGCATAAATCCAAAGAAGTTATCCTAACCCTTTACAATTCCTTAGTCCGCCCTCTTCTGGAATACTGCGTTCAATCCTGGTGCCCTTATTACCAAAAAGATATAAACAAGCTAGAACGAGTTCAACGTAGAGTTACCAAAATGATACCTAGCCTAAAGAACAAACCATACGAAGAGCGTCTTAGAGAATTAAATCTATTTCCTTTAACCCAGCGCAGATTAAGAGGCGACTTAATTCAAGTGTTCAAAATCATCAAAGGCATCGACAATATGAACTGTAGTAAGTACTTCACTATCGACCAATCTAATTACACACGGGGAAACGGTTGCAAAATTATTGGTAAATCTTTTAACTCGCACGAATCTAAGAATTTCTTCTTCAATCGAGTTGTCAACTTGTGGAATGGGCTTCCCCGAAACGTTATAGACTGCAGCACCGTTGATTCATTTAAATTCCGCCTAGACAAATATCTCGCATCAAACCCGCGACTGACTGCGTTTGTAAATTAATAACTTTATCCTCCCCTCAGTTACTAACCCATATGTCCCCTACTAACTTCCTAGTCCTGCCACGTTAGTGGCAGGGCAGTAGTTCCCTTTCCAATGTTCCCTTACCCACTCTAAACCACTGTTTGGACACTTGATCCTCAGTGTTTTGGAGGACAAGCAGCCTAGAAGGGTCACTAGATCTGTTGTTGCTTGATTTCCTTTGTACTCCTTTGTACTCTTCTTCTCCAGTTTCGTCCTCTTCTCGTCCTCGCTCCTCGGTCCTCCCTATGTCCTCTCTCTTTGCACCTCCTTCCTTTACTAAGTTTTTCTCCATCCCTGCTTCTGCGCCTCTAGCCGGTGATGACCTCCTCTTCCACCTGCGTCTCCTTCAACAGGTGGGAAAGGACGTCACCTTCCACTCCCGCCATGATGCCTCCCGTCTTGTTACCGTCCAAAACGAACTTCAGGCTACTGCTATGTCCTCTTTCGTCGATTGTTCTGGCACCCCCATCCCGGCTCAAAAAGATCAACGACTCAACTCCTGTACAGGGACTGTCCTGATCCCCGCTTCCATCCGTCTCGGGGGTCGTCCTTTCGCGGATTGCGCCGACCTCGTCAAGGACATCGTTGTCGCTCAAGACCACAAGGTGGTTAGTGTGGTGTGCTACACTATCCCTCCTCGCGACCTTCGCCGCCATCCCGCTAACATTGCCAAGATCTCTTTTGATGGACTTTCCCTTCCTGCCCATGTTATTGTCGGTGGTACTCGCCTCCCCGTGACTGCGTCTCTTCCCCGTCCACTCCAGTGTCGCAGCTGCTGGCGTTTCGGCCACCCGGCTAAGTTCTGCCGTACAGCCGCTGAGTGCCCACTCTGCCCGCGCTGTGCGCAGTCCGGACATGCCGTTGGCGGATGTCAGTCAACGTCCCAGTTCTGCCTTAATTGCCGCGGGTCTCATTCGGCCGACTCTAAGCTTTGCCCCGTTCATCTGTTCGAGTCTGAGGTTGCTGTCCTCAAAGCGAGACACGGCCTTACGCTCACCGCAGCCCGCCAAGAGGTTCGTCGCTTGGGCTTCACCCCTCAGTCGTTTTCCAAGACTCTGTCTCCTCCCTCCTCTTCTTTGCCTCCCTCTGCCACGCCCCCCCCTTTTTCTGGTTCCTCGGTTCCTTCCACCGCCTCCGCTCCCTCCGTCCCCCCGGTCGCACCAGTTTCGTCATCTGCCTCCCTTCCTTCTGCCGGTGCTTCTCCTGGATTTTCTCCTTCCTCCTCTTCAGTCTCCTCCGTTCGTCCTTCCGTCTCTTCCTTTTCTGTCCCTTTGTCTAACACTTTCTCTGTTCTCAGTCCTTCTCCTACTTCTGCCCCTTCCTCTTGCTCTCTTCCTTGTTCCTCCTCTTCTAGTCTCCCTCCACGCTCTCACCGTTCCAAGCCTCCCCCCCCGTTCTCCGTCATCTTCCTCTTCTAGTCGCCCCAAATCTCCTCCTCGCTCTAAACTTCCCTTCTCCTCTACCAAACGGGCTCCTGTGCTCCGTTCTTCCTCGCCCGCTTCCTCTTTTAAACGTAAGGGTGGTCTCCGTGATGTGCGGTGCTCCAGTCCCTGCGAGAAGAAGAAGAAGTCGCCTCCTTCTCCTTCTGTTTCCCTTTCTCCTCTCTCCGTCCAGTCTCCTCCTCCTCCCGTCCCTGCATCCCTAGATTTCTCCTACGAAACCCTACCTCAGATTGACGAATTTATCCGTTCTTCCCACCCACCACCTTCTACTGTTCACGCCGAAGTTCATCCTACCCCCTCTTCTCTCCCCCCTACCCCTCTCCCGCCTTCCCCTCTCCCGCCTTCCCCTGCCCCGTCCTCTTCCTCCACTCCCCCTTCTGGCCTTCCTCCGGGCCCTCCTCCTCTTCCTCCTCCTGACCCTCCCCCTCTTCCTTCTCCTGCCCTTACCCCCTCCTTCTCTTCCCACCCGCCGTCCGTCCTTCCTCCCTCTTCCGGCCCTCCTCCTTCCTCTCCTCTTTCTCTGTTAGACCTCCCTATGCCCCCCGTTTTCCAGTCTTCCCCTTCAACGTCTTCTCCAATTCCTGCTCTTATTTCCCATCGTTAGCCTCTCTTGGCTATGTTTTCCACCCACGGTGTTACCTGTATTTTGTAAATATGTTGTATATAGTGTTCGTCTTTTCTTCCCTCTTGTACGCGTTTTCTTTTTATTCTTTTTTGTCTTTAATTTTTTTTTCGCCCATCCGACTTTTCATTGTTGTGCATAAGTGTGTATTCTTCCCTTTCTTTTTTTGTTGGCTTTTGCCTCCTTTTACTTCTCCACGTTATCCTCATTCACCTTTTCTTAGTTGTACATAAGTGTGTGTGTTTTCCTTTATTGTTATTTGTGTATATTTCTTTCCTTCTATGTGTGTCCTTCTTCTTTTTCTGTGCGTTCTTATTTTCGGTGGCTTTTGCCTCCTTTTATGGTTTTCTTTTGTCTGTTTTCGTTGTTTTTTCGTCCTTTAGTCTCCTCTTCGTTTCTTTTTTCTTTTTCTTTCTTTATGTCCATTTTGCAGTGGAATCTTCGTAGTCTTCATGCTCAAAGGATTGACTTAAGTTTTCTTCTTTCTCTTCACTCCCCTAAGGTCGTTTGTCTTCAGGAGACTCGTCTTTTCTCTTCTCCTGTTCCCTTTCCTCATTACTCTTTTTATAGTTCTCCCCACTCTCTCCATGATACTTGTCTTCTTATTCATCGTTCTGTCCCTTTTGAAGAGCTGTCCTTTTCTACTCATTTCCCTTGCACCTTTGCTAGAGTCTATCTTGACCGCTGGTTGACAGTGGTTTCTGTATATTTGTCGCCTTCTCTTCCCATCGATTTTTCCGAATTCTCCGGGATTTTATCTAAGTTGCCCACTCCATTCTTAGTCCTTGGTGATTTTAATGGTCGGCACACCTTGTGGGGTGACAATGTTATTTCGCCCCGGGGTCGTCGGCTTGAACCTTTTCTCTCGGCCCGTAATCTTTTTATCCTTAATTCTGGTACTCCTACTCATTTTGATGCTGGGACTCGTACGTTTTCCTGTATCGATCTTTCCCTGTGTTCCCCTTCAGTTTCCCTTGATTTTCATTGGTCAGTTCTCGAGACTTTTCACAATTCCGACCATTTTCCCATTCTCCTTTCTCTGACTACCTACTCTCCTACTCCTAACTCCCCTCGTTGGTGCTTCCAGCGGGCGGACTGGTCTTCTTTCGCTTCCCTTACTGTTCCTTCTTTGCTTCCTCCTCCTTTCTCGTCGGTCCGTGTCATGCTCTCGTTTTTTCTGGATCTGGTTTTCGGTGCTGCTTTGCCATCCATTCCCCGGACGTCTCGCCCTTTCTCGTCTAAATGCGTCCCTTGGTGGTCTCCTGAGTGTTCCAGGGCCCTCCGGGTTAAACGGGCGGCTTGGAAAAGTTTTCGCCGTAAGCGTCTCACCCCTGCTTCTCAGGAGTCATTTTTTCTCTTTCGCCGTGCGTCTGCTCTTTTCCGTCGTACTACCAAAGCCGCTAAACGCCGGAGTTGGGAGTCCTATGTTTCTTCTATTACGTCTCGCACTCCTGTCGCTTCGGTTTGGAAACGTATTCGTAAGATCTCTGGTAAACATCTTCCCTTCCGTGCTCCAGTCCTCCGCATTGATGGTGTTTCTGTGGCAGACTCCGAAACAATTGCTGATCGATTGGGCTCGTACTTTAGCTCCGTTAGCAGTGGTTCTCACCTCTCTGCTGAGTTTCACTCGCTTAAAGTCGTTGCGGAAAGTACTCCAATTACTTTTAGTCTTTCCTCTGACGAATCCTATAATGCTCCTTTTTCCTCAACTGAGTTACGCACCGCTCTCCGTGCCTGTAAGAACACTTCTGAGGGTCCTGATGGTATCCATTATCTCATGCTCAAACATCTTTCTTCGCAAGCTCTGGTCTTCTTGTTAGCTCTCTATAACAAGATTTGGTCTTCTGGTGTTTTCCCTCCCTCTTGGAGTACTGCCCTGACCATACCTTTTCTTAAACCTGGCAAGTCTGGGTTCTCCCCACAGGACTATCGCCCTATTGTCCTTACCAGTTGCCTGTGTAAACTCTTTGAACGTATGATTAACGCTCGTCTCATGTGGATTCTTGAATCGCGCCATTTGTTGTCTTCTTCCCAGTTCGGGTTCAGACGTGCTCGTAGTACGCTTGACCCCCTCCTTCGCTTGGATTCTTATATCAGGACGGCTTTTGCTCGTCGTCAAACTGTCCTTGCTGTTTTTTTCGATCTCGAAAAGGCCTATGATTCTACCTGGAAGTACCACATTTTGCGTCGGCTCCGTTCTTGTGGCATTTACGGTAATCTAGGAGTCTTTATTCAGAATTTTCTTTCTTCTCGGTCCTTTCGTGTCAGAGTCGCTTCCCACTTGTCTCGTCTTTACCCTCAGTTGGAAGGTGTCCCTCAGGGTTGTGTCCTGAGTACCGTCCTTTTTCTCATTGCTATCAACGGTATCGTGTCTTCTCTTCCTGTCGGGGTTCGGTCTTCCTTGTATGTCGACGACTTTGCGATTTACGCAGCCGACTCAGATATTGCTGCTTTACGTCTTTTTATCCAATCCGCTATTCTGGCTGTTTCTTCATGGGCAACCCGCCACGGGTTCCGTTTTTCCACCTCCAAATCCTGCGCGATGTCCTTTACTCGTTGCCATTCTATTCCTCATCCTCCTCTTACTCTTTATGGTACTGCCCTCCCTTATCGTTCCTCTACTACTTTTTTGGGTCTTACTTTTGATTCTCGTCTTAATTGGTCCGCTCATGTTTCTTCTCTCAAGGTTGCTGCCTTACTCCGCCTCCGCCTTCTTCAGTCCTTGTCCCACCTCACTTGGGGTGCTGATCGAGCGCTTCTTCTTCGGCTTCATACGGTTCTTGTCCTCTCTAAGTTGGATTATGGCTGTCAAGTTTACTCTTCAGCCTCTGATTCTGTTCTCCATGCTCTTGATTCTGTTCATCACTCTGGTCTTCGTCTTGCCCTTGGTGCTTTTCGTTCCTCTCCTGTTGAAAGCCTCTATGCTGAGTCTGGTTTCCCTTCTCTTTATCGCCGTCGGGCTCTCCTGTCCCTTCGTTCTTACGCTCGCCTTCAACAATTCCCATCTTCACATCTTTCCCTTCCCCCTTCGGTCGTTGCTACTTTTTCGTCTCACCCCCGTCTTGGTTCTCCGTTTTCTGTCCGCATGCTCTCGCTGCTCGCATCGTGCTCTTTCCCTGTTTCTAACGTCCTCCCTTTCCGCTTTTGCTCTTTTCCCCCCTGGCTTTTCCCTCGTCCTTCGGTTTGCCCTTCCATCCTTCCTTGTTCCAAGTCCTCTACTTCTCCCCTCGTTCTTCGGTCTCGTTTCTTAGATCACCTCTCTCTTCACGCTGCAACCACTCCTGTGTTTACTGATGGCTCCAAGACGTCGGTAGGCGTGGGGTTTGCCGTCCTTTTTCCCACTTGCTCGTATCAATATTCTTTACCTCCCGTTGCCAGTATATTAACTGCTGAACTTTATGCTATTTTTATTGCCCTCCGTTTTATGTGTTCCTTCCCCTCCTCGTCCTTTACTTTGTTCTCTGATTCTCTCAGTGCTCTACTTCTCTTACAGTCCTCCCCTGCTCTACACCCTTTAGTTCTTTCCATTCAGGAATGGCTTTTCCGCCTTTCCGTTCGCAAAAAACTTGTTCGTTTTTGCTGGGTTCCCAGTCACGTTGGCGTTTGCGGTAATGAGCGGGTTGATTGCCTTGCTCGTTCTGCTGCCGTGCGGGGTACCCGCTCCTCACTTGCTGTCCCGGCCTCTGATTTCTTCCCTGCCTTGTCCAGGTTTCTTTGGTCGAGGTGGCAGACTCAGTGGTCCGCTCTCTCCGTTAATAAACTTCGTTCTGTCAAAC
>JBAKBP010006497.1:0-109649 GCA_037953745.1 Lithodes maja | reverse complement strand
GGTCAACAATCAAACAAAGAAGAAAGTACTACAACACTAAAGAATAGTGTTGGCCGAAGCCGAAGTAATCCACCCTTGAACTAAGAACTTAAGAAGTCCTCCACCCTCTACTTCGGATCGGCACTATTACGTTACGTTAAACAATAGTCCTCGAGCATCAAGCAAGGAATCTTCTGATAAGTTAGATGCTTCTCGAATACTCATAAGAAGTAAGTATCGGATTTTGAACAGCAATTTAATGAATAACTCACTGGTAATTAAAGGCTTTAAATTGACATAAGAAGAATTATAAGAATAAGCAATAGGATATGGCAAACATTAAGAAGAAGTACTCCGACAATGCACTGGCAATAGCCTACTAAGATTGTGCTCGTGGGCCACTAATCTCTGAAGTAGCTAAGCGTGCCACACATGAAATCAATAGTGCTTAAACAATAATATGCATAAGGAGAAGCTTCAATACTATGCTGTATCTGCTGGTCGAGCAAAGTCTAGCTGGGATATCTAAGGTTAAGAGACAATGGCTGAGCAAGCGGCTCGTAGCCTAGCGAGGTCCTTAAGACTGTGCGGCCAAATTACGGTAATTGACGGGATGCTCTCTTGAGAGATCCAGATCACTAGTATCTGGTTCTCTCCTGGCGATCCTCTCAAAGTCAAGCAAATGAGATAGCACAGTGTTGGGTGGCACAGGCAAAAGCCCTCACTCGCAACACAGTGCTAAACTCCCACGGTACACAGTCAGAAAGACCACCTAGGCGTTCCACGTCTCCGTTGCAATTGTACTGGTTCAACCGCAACCTAGTACTCATAGGAAATCACAACTCAGAAACCCTATCCCAGTCTAGCATTGCCTAAACCAGCAGAAAACAGGAACATGAATAATCGCACACAGGGAAATGCATATACGAGTGCAACAAACATCAATCAATCCTATTCTAGTTAACCCTTCCAAAAATAGGCTATCTAACAGGCACTTATCTCGTGAGAACTCAAGCGATAATACTTTGGCTGACTAAATCTGCACCAAAGGGGTCATGGAGGTAAACAGGGACGAGAAGAGAAGAAGATAGGGCTGTTCAGAGAGTAGAGAAAGTTCACATCAGTCGGAAGAATATGGATAGTTGCAAGGGATATGAGAAGTCACTTTGCCTGATGAGTTCTGAGTAAAGCATGGCGAGACCTCCCTTTTTATACTCGGCCCTCTAGCGGCATATCTCAAACTACTTAAGGACCGCCCACTGGCAATCATGACGTCATATTCTCTCTCAATCTGGGATCGACAAAGAACTTCCCACGCGCTGAAAGGGAGGAAGGGAGGAGGGAGGAGGGAATTAGGCCTATCTGCCCGCGTGGCGCACTCACTGGTCCCCGTTACGTAATATCTCTCTCTCTCTCCTCTCATCATTACATATAAGTCCCACACACAATACTTATAACTAATGATATAAAATAGAACTCGTTGACTTAGAAGAAAACAAAATACATAATGATAATACTTATAGTACAACGGTTCACATAAACTAAGTTAGGAAACTCTACACAGACTACAGCCAAAGTTCCTGCCCTGACGATCCTAGCGAGAGTGGGGCCTGACTGGGCGTTCTGTACAGCATGCTCATACTCGACATGCGTCACACCTCCCCCAAGATTTTACTTGCTCAACCCTGAGCTAAAATCTGATATACAGAACCCCATCAAACCCCTCACACCCAGCGACCGCATGGCACTAAAACAACGCTGAGTGTATCACTAAAACACATCTTATAAAAAAAATTCACATTTCATAACTCCTCCCAACAATAGTAAAAGACATAATATCATGCTCCCAGAGCGAGCTTACAGCAGCTCAGCCGTTTGATAGTTCGTGGACTACTCAAACACTATAGGCTATGACAAACTTATACAATTATCTATATCAAAAAGAAAGAGTTTTTATATGATTTTTATATTTTAATATGTTTTTTTCCGGCTGCACTATAAGGGCAGCCTATTTTCTTCTATACCAAACGCTCAACAATCCTGCTTTACGACCCAATACGCTGGGCTACAACCGCGAGCCAACAAGCACCAAGCGCAAAATACTACTCAAACCAAAGCAGGAGGCTACCCGTGTGTCAATCTCTTCGGGATCATACACCTGTGATAGCCTACGACTGATCATCTACCCTCGATAAACAATCCGCAATCACATTGTCACATCCCGCAATATGCCGGATGTCCAGGTTATACTCCTGCAACATCAATGACCACCGGGTCAGTCTCATATTGCGATTGTGAAATTGATTTAGGAATCTCAAAGGGTGATGATCAGTGTAGATAACCACGACTGGGCCATAGGCTGGAACATACACCTCGAAGTGCCTGAGTGACAGCACAATCGCCAGTAATTCCTTTTCTATTGTAGAATAGTTCTTTTGTGCAGCATTGAACTTCTTAGAAAAGAAACTTACTGGGTGTTCCACACCTTCATTGTCTGTCTGTAGCAAGACGGCACCAGCCCCTACACCACTAGCATCTGTTGCCAGCTGAAAAGGCCTGTTAAAGTCTGGGGCCCTGAGTATCGGGTGAGTACACAGCAAATGCTTCACTAAATTAAAAGCCTTTTCACACTCAGGCGCCCACAAAAACTTTTTGTCTTTAGATAACAAATCTGTGAGAGGTGCCAACACCGTGGAGTAACCTTTTATAAAGCGTCTGTAGTAGCCTATCATACCCAAGAATCTCATGATCTGCTTCTTGGTGGTTGGGTGCGGAAATTTATTGATAGCCTGTACCTTGTTCTGAGGAGGGCACACCTGTCCCCTTCCCACTACAAACCCAAGGTACTGCACAGTGGCTTTTACGAAGTCACACTTTGCCAAATTTACTACCAGACTTGCTTCACTAAGTTTCCGGAACAAGGTCTCCAGGTGCTCACAATGGCTCTCAAAGTCGTCATCATAAATGATTACATCGTCCAAGTATACGGTGCAATTTGGAATGTCCTTGACAATTTCATTCATCAGGTTCTGAAACGTTGCTGGTGCATTCTTAAGTCCGTAGGGCATAACATTACACCGGTAAGTACTCCCGTCCACCACAAAACCACATACCTCTTTAGCGCGCTCGGACAAAGGTACTTGCCAGTAACCTTTTACTAAATCAACTTTAGACAAAAACCGAGCATTACCAATTTTATCAACACTATCATCAACCCGAGGAAGAGGATATGGGTTAGTTGGAGTCAAACCGTTTAGCCTACGGAAATCAATACAGAAGCGTACCTTGCCATCTGGTTTAGGCTGCAGTGTTACGGGGGAAGTCCATTTAACGGTACCTTTCTCTATCAACCCTCTACCGAGCATATACTCCAACTCATCCCTCAGAGCGGGTAGTTTTATGGGGGGCACACGGTATGGGATTGACTTAAAGGGTAGATGGTGCCCCACGTCAACATCATGCATAGCCTGAGTAGTGAGGCCTGGATGTTCAGCGAATACAGTGGGGTATAAACCGAGCAACTGACGGATAGCTTCAAATTGCGGCTCAGGCAAATGGGCTATAGCCTCGTCAGCCCTTAGGCTCGAGTTCCCCGCCCACTGATCCGCTGAAACATGGTGATCCCAGCTATCCTCCTCTGAAGCTTGACTGTCCCCCTCTCCTTCTCCACCACGGCCGCAACAAGCCAACACAGGGACAGTGAGAGGCTCAGAGGGGCGCCTCACATACTCTTTTATCAGGTTCACGTGACATAACTGATTCTTCTTCCTCCTGTCTGGAGTGGCAACAAGGTAATCTAGGTCCGAAATTTTTCTCCACAATTTTATAGGGTCCAGTATACTTCGCCGACAAGGGGTTACCCACCAAAGGCAACAAAATCAACACCTCCTGTCCCACAATGAACTCCCGGAGCTTCACTTTGCGATCATACCTGTCCTTCATTAAAGCTTGTGACCCTGTTAAATTCCGACCTGCCATCTCCAGACTCTTAAGCATGCGCTCACGGCTTTCAAACACATACTTCAACAAGGAACAAGGCGGCACAGTTCCTTCCCAAATTTCCCGCAGCATATTAAGGGGGCCCCTGACTCGGTGTCCAAAAATCAGCTCGTTTGGACTAAATCCCAGGCTCTCACCAGGCACTTCCCGAGCAGCAAACAGTACATACGGCAATCCAAGATCCCAATCTCTTCCGTTATCAGCACAATAACACCTGAGCATGCTTTTAAGGGTGGCATGCCACCGCTCAAGCACCCCTTGGCTCTCAGGGTGATACGCTGACGATACCACCGCCCGTATTCCATGCTGTTGCATTGTTTGCTTAAAGAGATTGGAGGTGAAATTGGACCCCTGATCAGACTGAATCTCCTCCGGGTACCCGTACCTTGAAAAGTACCACAACAAGTTACTGACTACCGTCTTAGCCATGCCGTTTTTCATGGGGTATGCATCGGGGTATCTAGTGGCAACATCCATGATGGTTAACAAAAATTTATTACCAGCCTTTGTGGGAGGGAGGGGACCAACCATGTCAACAACAATCTTACTAAAAGGTGGCCCAATTACAGGAATAGGGTGCAACGGAGCTTTAGGAATAACTTGGTTTGGTTTCCCGACCCGTTGACAAATATCACATGAGTTTATCCAGGACTGCACATGAGACTTCATCCCCGGCCACCAAAACAACTTCCCCAAAGCCGCCACCGTTTTTCTTACCCCCAAATGTCCTGCCAGCGGTGTGTCATGCGCCAAACTCAGTAGGCTATCCCTGCACTCCCGCGGCACCATCAACTGGTCCACTACCCCGGACCCCATCTTCCAGCTACGGTTAGGGTCTTGAAAACGCCGATACAGGATGCCATCTAAATAAAAAAAATCTCCCGGCTGTGCATCACCGTCCTCGTCGAGCTCCACAGCTCCATTAGCACACGTTTGGAGCTCAGGGTCCTCCAGCTGCAACCGACGTATATCTGAGGGTGCCAAGCGATCTAACTGCTCCCGGAGCAATGCATGACCCTCCCCGATACTGGGCTGCTCCCTCTGTCTCTCTCGATGTTCATAACGTTGCTGTCGTGGAGACTCGTCATGCCCAGCCTCGTCACTCTCGATGACAGGCCCAGGGGCTACTCCAGAACTAAGTAATGGTGCTAATACTGAATCACCCAGGAGAGCCGCCGAGTCAAAACTCTTAAAACCAACTCCAGCTTTAGCCTCCTCCTGTTGATCGTTCCTCTGCTGGTCTGAAGACGGAGGACTAGGCTGTGACACTTTAGCTGCCCGAGCTCGGGTGACAGCACACGCCATGGGTTGTGCCTGGCACCGCTCGACCCACTCTCGCTCTTCCCTACTCACGTCGGCCGGCCTCTCGGCAACGACTAAGGGTAGAACCTCAGAAGCGGGCATTGCAAAGTCGTTGCCGAGAAGAAGGTCGACGCCCTCCACTGGCAGTTTCTCCACAATCCCAACATCCAATTCACGTGCCACACCATCCACCTCCAACTCCAACCGCACCAGCGGGTATGACCGAGTTGCATTAATACCCTGCACCACCACCACCCGAGCCGCATTTATAGGGTAGCCAGTCAAGTTTTTCATCAAAGTCTGGGAAGCACCTGTATCACGCAAGACCTCTACTCCATGCTTGCGCCCCGCCCACATCACGCAACCCCGTCCTCTATGGTCGCAAAAAACATCCTGAGCAGGGTTCGAGCCTCCCAGGTGCTTCTGCACTGGCTGTGCCTCAGCCTCTGACGAACTGCCCCGGGCAAACTCAGAAGACTTCAGAGACACACCAATGTTGCAGGCCAAAGACACAGCTGCTGTAGGTGGTTTGCTAGGACAGACTCTTGCAAAGTGCCCCTTTTTATGACATTGATAACACTCTAACTCCCCTTTGGGCTTCCCTTGGTACTGGGAAGGGCCCGACCCCTTCTTAAATGGGACGGTGCTAGTCTTGTGGTCAGTCTTGGTATCGTAACTCTTGTACTTGTTTGCATAAGATATATTACTAACTCGGGGGGGTGGGGCGTCACGCCCCTTGTTACCTGCCTCACTACGCTGGGCAGACCCGCACCCACGAATTAATGATAGCCGGAGGTCAGCCATCTCAGCTGCCTCCTGTAGAGTTTTTGGATTCTTTTCTTTAATAGTTAAAGTCATTTCTGCACCTGTACACTTATAAAACTGCTCGAGCAGAAACAGCTCAGTCAACTGTTCGGCCGTCTCAGCTTTCTCAGAACGTGTCCAGTTTGTAAGTGCATCTTTTAAGTCCCGGGCATGTTCAAGAAAGGTCGCCTCCCTAGTCTTTGTAACACCCCGAAACTTCAATCGATATGTTTCTGGTTGCAACTCGTATGCCCGTAGGACAGCTCTCTTCAATTCTGGGTAGTCAATGCAAGACTCTAAAGGCAGTGCATCATAAGCCTTCAGACCCTTACCCGTAAGTCTTGAGGAGACCAGAGCTGCCCACTTCTCTTCAGGCCAATTATGCTCCCTACACTTCTTCTCAAAACGATTACAAAATTCTGTGACTTCAGTTTCACTAAATGCCGGCACCAACTTGACTAAGTGGGACAAGGACTGTTCTCTTACTTGGCCCTCACGGCCCATCCGAATCCCTGTCGACTCTGCACGAGTCTTATCTAAATCTATTTGAGCACAATATTTCTCTGAGTCGTACCTAAGCTCAGCCTCGTGCCTCCTAATCTCAGCCTCAATCTCCTTCTCCTGCTTCCTAGTCTCATTCTCCTGCTTCCTAGTCTCATTCTCCTGCCTCCTAGTCTCATTCTCCTGCCTCCTAGTCTCATTCTCCATCTCCTGCTTCCTAGCCTCATTCTCCATTTTAGCAAGCTCGAGTTTAAATATCATCTCAGGAGACAGGCCGGAAGAGGGAGCTGCCACTACTGAAGGAGGGGGGGCAAGAACTGGGGAACCACCATACGCACCGCCCGAGGGCCCTCCAATCTTCCAATGCTCATCCCTCTGTGGGAGAGTGCTAACCTCCGGCAACTGAGTGGACGGCACTGTGGGAGTCGAGTGAGAGGGGATCTGGGGAGGAACCCCCCCAAACGCCCTCTCCTCCGAAACCCCATGTCGCCCACGCAACACCCAGGAAATCAGCTCCCCCTTGGACATCCCTCCTACATTGGATAGACCCAAAACCTTGGCTATCAGGTGCAAGCCATAAACATTCACCCCAGTCAGCCTCTCCTCCGTCACATGGTACTGCTTACTCACAAAAAGTCTAGCATCCTCCTCACTAGTTACTAACGGCACCTCCTCACTTAGCATCTCTCGCTCCTCGTCAGTACTAGGGCCCGACATACTGAAGTTCACCAAAAAATTCTCGAGACAAAAGTGTTAAACTCCCTTATGCAAGCACTAATTACTAAATTAACTGGAGTCTCTTAAATGCTCTCCTAATTGCCTTACAAAAAAAAAAATATTCTTCAATATGTACGCTAAAGTACCAACAAACAAATGTTGTACAACTCTGCAAAAAAAAATTATACTGTTCACAAAATCCTAAGCAAGGTCGCCATTTGTTACGACCGGGCACTCGGGTACACTAGGGCTCTTACACAGGACTCGAGTATGGCTCGCTGCCACAACGGAAACACACGATCCCAACCCCAGAGTACTGCCAGCCGAACAAAAAACGCCACTACCCTCCAGAGTTCTATCTGCTATAACGGGGTATACAAGAACTCGGTACTAGCGTTTCACACAACAGACTAATAACAAGACGGGAGTTATCTAGTCTGGTCAACAATCAAACAAAGAAGAAAGTACTACAACACTAAAGAATAGTGTTGGCCGAAGCCGAAGTAATCCACCCTTGAACTAAGAACTTAAGAAGTCCTCCACCCTCTACTTCGGATCGGCACTATTACGTTACGTTAAACAATAGTCCTCGAGCATCAAGCAAGGAATCTTCTGATAAGTTAGATGCTTCTCGAATACTCATAAGAAGTAAGTATCGGATTTTGAACAGCAATTTAATGAATAACTCACTGGTAATTAAAGGCTTTAAATTGACATAAGAAGAATTATAAGAATAAGCAATAGGATATGGCAAACATTAAGAAGAAGTACTCCGACAATGCACTGGCAATAGCCTACTAAGATTGTGCTCGTGGGCCACTAATCTCTGAAGTAGCTAAGCGTGCCACACATGAAATCAATAGTGCTTAAACAATAATATGCATAAGGAGAAGCTTCAATACTATGCTGTATCTGCTGGTCGAGCAAAGTCTAGCTGGGATATCTAAGGTTAAGAGACAATGGCTGAGCAAGCGGCTCGTAGCCTAGCGAGGTCCTTAAGACTGTGCGGCCAAATTACGGTAATTGACGGGATGCTCTCTTGAGAGATCCAGATCACTAGTATCTGGTTCTCTCCTGGCGATCCTCTCAAAGTCAAGCAAATGAGATAGCACAGTGTTGGGTGGCACAGGCAAAAGCCCTCACTCGCAACACAGTGCTAAACTCCCACGGTACACAGTCAGAAAGACCACCTAGGCGTTCCACGTCTCCGTTGCAATTGTACTGGTTCAACCGCAACCTAGTACTCATAGGAAATCACAACTCAGAAACCCTATCCCAGTCTAGCATTGCCTAAACCAGCAGAAAACAGGAACATGAATAATCGCACACAGGGAAATGCATATACGAGTGCAACAAACATCAATCAATCCTATTCTAGTTAACCCTTCCAAAAATAGGCTATCTAACAGGCACTTATCTCGTGAGAACTCAAGCGATAATACTTTGGCTGACTAAATCTGCACCAAAGGGGTCATGGAGGTTAAACAGGGACGAGAAGAGAAGAAGATAGGCTGTTCAGAGAGTAGAGAAAGTTCACATCAGTCGGAAGAATATGGATAGTTGCAAGGGATATGAGAAGTCGCTTTGCCTGATGAGTTCTGAGTAAAGCATGGCGAGACCTCCCTTTTTATACTCGGCCCTCTAGCGGCATATCTCAAACTACTTAAGGACCGCCCACTGGCAATCATGACGTCATATTCTCTCTCAATCTGGGATCGACAAAGAACTTCCCACGCGCTGAAAGGGAGGAAGGGAGGAGGGAGGAGGGAATTAGGCCTATCTGCCCGCGTGGCGCACTCACTGGTCCCCGTTACGTAATATCTCTCTCTCTCTCCTCTCATCATTACATATAAGTCCCACACACAATACTTATAACTAATGATATAAAATAGAACTCGTTGACTTAGAAGAAAACAAAATACATAATGATAATACTTATAGTACAACGGTTCACATAAACTAAGTTAGGAAACTCTACACAGACTACAGCCAAAGTTCCTGCCCTGACGATCCTAGCGAGAGTGGGGCCTGACTGGGCGTTCTGTACAGCATGCTCATACTCGACATGCGTCACAATTTATAATGTATTTAAAGTGATGTTTAGATCTCCAGTAATCAACCTGACTACTCCTTTGTCAAAACTAATCTTCAATATTAGAGAACAAATCAAAAATAGATATTGAATTGCGACCCCTTGCAACTAGTACTCACGTGAGGATGTGACTTACGCCCAGGCAAACATTTGGGAAGTAAACATCAGCAAGTATAGCAAAAATGGTGAATAGGTGTGCTGTTTTCGGGTGTAGCAACATCCCTGGACCAAACATAGCACTACACAAGTTTCCAAGTGATCCATACCATTGTAACAAATGGGTGAAGTTTATACAAAGAACCAGAGTGTGGGAGGCAAAGCCCAAAAACAAGCTTCATATGCAATGGACATTTTCGTGATGAATGCTTTGACAATAGAGTGCAGTGGAAGGTTGGAGGAGAGGCTTCTGGTGATTTTTTTCATGGCGTATCCCACTAAGAAACTATACAAGGGACACCCTTTGCTCTCATATATTAGCTGAAACCCCCACCCTAAACAAAATATAAAAAAACAGACAACTTAGACATACAAATACATTTATTAACTTCCGTCATTACACAAAAGCCTAAATAACTGTGCCCCAGTAACAACTAAAATAATTCGTCGTCCGCCCTCGCCATGGATAAATTATATCTGTGAAGCCATTAACACCTTATTGGCGGGCTAGGCAGTCTATTTGACCGTACCGCACAGCGTTTTTTTTTTTACCCTAAATAGGGTTGTTTCCGTGCTCATTTTCATGCCTAAATAAGACCCAGAGCATAAAACAAATATCTATCCCTGAAAGGGCGTAAACAGAGCTTTCCAATGACACCCGAACCATCCTTGTACGACCACTGGTTCTCTTGCAACGATCGTGCAACACGAGTGCAAAAACCCTAAAATAAGGTAATTTCCTTACATAATTCTCTGTGTAGCGAGTGAGAAAGGGGGGAGGAAAGAAGAATACAGTTCAGTATGTCCATGGTGGTCGTGGGGAGCGGTCATAAGGTTACTACGCTCGTCCCACCGCTCAGCTCTCTCTCTCAGCAACATTACGTGCTGAAAATGGCACTCGACAGCTGTCGTGCACCGCCACTTAGTCCAAATTTATTTCACTCGACATATGTTGCGCGCCGCCAGTTAAGGGTTAAAGCTAGAAACACAGCTCAGAAAACATTGAAAGAAAACAGACTGAACCCAACATTACAACAACATTTTAATAATTTAAAGAAGCGAGTTATACTACTGATATATTCCACTAAAAACAATATTTTAACAATTAACTCAAAAAGTGCAAAGGAAATACTTCGGCAATGTGGAAAATAGTCAGGGAAGTAATACCCAACGACAAGCAAAGTGGTAGAAACTGTAGGAAAGGTTACGCGAATTATTTCACCAGGTTTATAGTTACCGTTTTATCTCATGATATTAATTACGATGTAAACAGCTATTTTTGTTTTAGTGAAATCTACCTTTAAGAAATATTTGTTTATGTTTTATTATTGTTTGCAAACCAATTTGTAGGGATTGCTATATTCACTGTCTATTTAGTAAGACAGCTCTTTCTCACTCATTCACTCACACTATCTATCGATCTATCTATCTATATATCTATCCATATATATCCACATTATAGATTAGTCTTTTCCTTAGCCGATGTGCATTTGCTCTTCTTTGGGTTAATGTTAGTCTCTTAATTATTATGGTTGAGGTCCCGGGCTGGCACCATTTGTTGTTGTGCTCCTCATACCTCTCTGTCTCATACCTAGGGATATGAGGTTTGCCCGACTTGCATGAAATACTCATCACTCCAATTATAAAATATAGCATCTATGTCTATCCCTACCATTACACGTTCTTCTCATTACATCTAACCCAGTACCATGAACAAAATAGCGGTATTGCATTTTCATGAATTTAGGAGGAGCATAGAATATTTATTAATTTCTCCGACACTCCCTTCTTTACTAAAAACCGAATAGTATGGTTTCCCATACTACAATAATTATTACTCTGGGAAACTTGTTCACACACACACACACACACACACACACACACACACACACACACACACACACTTGTGTTTCGATAAACACTAACGTTTCACTGTATGCTCGAGCATATAAATATATGATATGGCTGTAGCCATCTTTCTCTCTCTCTCTCTGCGTAGGAATATTGGTTTGGCAGCAGTCACAGGGACCGCACTTTCTACCAATTATTATTTTTCGCAACTAACTCAGCACATTACAGGTTGTCAAGGTAGCTCATGAAAAAGTTATATCCACTGATATTTTGACAATCAGTCATGTAATGACATACCTATTGGCATCTGGAAGAGAAAACATGCTTTGGAGCTATTTAAGATATACTAAATTTTTGCAACCACGGCAGGCCTTAACCCATTCCCTGCGGGTTACGTTCCGGAACGCATAGGCAATTTACAGCAATTTCCAGGCTCTAAAAGCCTGTAAAAGCCGGAGAAATCGAGTGTCAGTGGGCGAGAGCGTGAGGGACCCACCTCCGACCCTCAGAGCAGCCAGCCGCTCACTGAGGGAGACTGTGTCACGCGCGGTTGTCTCACAACAGTGCTGCCGAGCGAGCGAGAGCTAATATTTAGCGAGTTTTCTCGAATGTCTATGGCAACGCTGCGGGTGAACCCCGCCACCTACGAAGTTCGTTCTGGTCTCATTTTGAAGCTATTTTCGCCTAGTTTTCGGCAGCAATTCGGTTAATTTAATGCAGATGCTTGATTAATCTTTCAGGAGTGCCTGAATATGCCCTAAATAGAGCAAATATACCCACAGCGTAAGTGTTAAGAGACCATAATTATATCACAACTCGGTATGAGAAACTGCAGCGGGTAGTCAAAGAGTTTGGTGTGGTTTGTGGAAGGAGGAAACTGAAGGTGAACGTCAATAAAAGTAAAGTAATGGTGTGTAATAGGGGAGAGCATAGGGTGAATCTAGATGTGAGGCTGGATGGGGAAATATTGGAACAAGTAGAGTGTTTTAAATATCTAGGAGGAACGATAAGCAGGAGTGGAGGTATGGAAGTGGAGGTAAAACAGAGAGTGTGTGAAGAAAGGAAGGTTTTCGGAGCAATGGGAAGTATGTGGAAGACGATTAATCTCGGAGTGAAAGTAAAAAGTGCACTGTATCAAGGAATTGTTGTGCCAACAGTGATGTATGGGGCTGAGACATGGGCTCTGAAGAAAAAGGAGAAAAGAGGGCTGGATGTGATGGAGATGAGCTGCTTGAGGAGTATGTGTGGAGTTACTCGTAGAGACAGATTGAGGAATGAAGAGATACGTAGGAGAGTGGGGCAGCAGGAACATTTGTCAGCCAGAGTGGACAGAAGGGTGCTGAGCTGGTATGGTCATGTTGAACGAATGGGAGATGAAAGGCTTACAAAGAGAATATGTGAGTCAGGTACAAGGGGAGATAGAAGGGCAGGAAGACCCCCATTGAGATGGAGAGACTGTGTAAGAAAGGCTTTGGATGGTAGAGGAATGACTATAGATCAGGCAGGGGAAGTGGTGGTGGACAAGAGTGAATGGAGAATGCTTGTGAATAGTTGAGTGAACACGTGGTCATTTGGAGTAAGGGGTCGGGCGCAAGTTGGACTAGATAATAGTCCATCAGGCGCCTGGCCCGGGGAGACGATTAATATGAAGGGTGCGCCTGGAAGTGTGGTGGGAGGGCTTGTGGCTTTGGCTCCGCTGCATGTCTGCCTGCCGAGATCGGAACCTCTCCGGGTGGTCGGGGGCCGGGGGAGTGCTGGAGCGACCTTGGTGATCCTGGTCTCTGGGTCTTCTCCTGGGTGGCCTGGATGTGTGTGAGTTTGTGCTTTTTATCTGTGTTTATTTGTTGTTTTATGTTGTTTTTGTGTTTTCCCTGTTCTTGCTCTGTCTTGAGTCGGCTACCCCCAAAATGGGGATTGGGCCTGAGCATATAGATAGATAGATAGATAGATAAAGGGGATGGCCACAACCTCACCCTCGTGGTAGCTTCAAATGTGTGTGTGGTTTAAATGCCAATATAACTAAGTTTACTTTCAATATTACATGATTAAATCTATTCAAGTGTAATTATTTATTGTGTGCAGTAAAATGTATAAGTTAAATAAGAGACTGTTACCTTATATAATTATTAATAACTATATGCATATTCATAAACCGAGTGTACTGTGAGTGATGGCAGATAATATCTGGAGGACCATTAGTTTATGTAATTATATATCTACTTTGTGGGCTGCTGGATCACTATACTCTGTTTCAGCGACGCTAACGTGTGAACAGTTCACCTAGATGTCAATAATTCTAGCTGATTAGCTCATGCGACCATGTTCAATGTCTCACGTTTTAGTAATTATTAACCCTTAAAGGTTTAAATAATCACGGTCGCACAAGTCAATCAGCTGGAACTATTGACATCTACGTAGTCGCTGAAACCGTATAGCCACTAGTATATAACATATAGCACCACTGGTCATGCTAATGCTACCACAGAAAGTGTAACAGGTAGTCAGACAGTCAGTAGCCAACCCTTCATTCCCGTTAAATAGGTAGGGAGGATTAGCACCGGACATTCGAAAGGGAACAATGATGACAGGGAGATAATGAATATAATAAACGTCTGCCAAAAAGCAAGCACTCTAACATTCGGAACAACACTCAGCATCCATTCACCAGGCATCAATATCATTGGCAGGAGGAAGGTGTCGCTCAGGGTTGTGTCTTAAGTGCATTTTTGTTTGAGGCGGCCGTCAATAGCATTCTAGACGCTGTGCCGGCTGGGGTATCCTTGTCCCTATATGTGGATGACTTGGCTATCTGGTTTTCTGGTTCCCGCATGTCTGCTATTGAGAGACGTATGCAACTTGCGTTGGACAGGATTTCTGCATGGGCTGATTCCAAGGGCTTTCGGTTTTCCCCATCAAAGACTGTGGCTATGCACTTTTGCAGGATTCAAGGGGTTCACCCAGACCCTGATCTAATGCTCGGTGGCAGGAGACTCGGTTGTGTGGCAGAGACAAAGTTCTTGGGTCTCACGTTTGATTGCCGTTTGACTTGGGTTCCACACTTGACGATTCTGAAGGCATCGTGTATGAAGGCTTTGAATCTGTTAAGGGTTCTGTCACACACCTCTTTGGGTGCTGATCGCAGAATACTCCTGCATTTGTTTCAGGCATTTGTCACATCCAAACTGTCGTATGGCTGTGAGGTCTACTCCTCTGCCACGGACTCCAGACTTAAGACTCTCGATGCTGTTCATCATGCTGGACTCCATCTTGCAACTGGAGCTTTTCGGTCGTCTCCGATTTCCAGCTTGCTGGTGGAGGCTGGTGTACCTCCTTTAGATTTACTGCGTCAATCTGTGGTTGTACGTTGTTGGTTTCGGATTCGGCGCCTTCCAGGCTCTCTTGTTTGTACCCGTGTCTCAGATCAATTTTTGTTTTCATATTATGGTCAACATCCTCGAATGCCTCATCCTTTTGGCTATAGAGTTCGTAAAGTTATGAAGGAAGGAGCTTATTCTGTCAACGGTTCCTGTGAGTCCCGTGCAAATTTCAAGGATTGCCCCCTGGGTCCTGCCTGAACCATCATTCTGCAGGGTTTTTTACAGGCTCGAAGGATTCAGTCACTCCTCAGTCTCTTCTTCATTTGTTTTTGGAACATTCTTCTAGTCATAATGGTTATGTGCTTGTGTATACTGATGGCTCTAAATCTGCCTCCGGTGTTGGTTTTGGTGTTGTGTTTCCTGACTTCAGCCGTGGAGGTAGTCTTCCTTTGGCTGCCTCGGTTTTTACTGCGGAATTGTCTGCTATCATTTTAGCCTTGAAATTAGTGTTTGCTCACCGCAACAATCATTTTACTATTTTTAGTGATTCTCAAGGGGCTCTCAAGGCTCTGGAATCTTTTAATTCTTCCCATCCTATAGTTTTAGCGATTTTAGAGTGGCTGTTTCTCATTCATCGTCGAGGGAAAAGTGTGGATTTTTGTTGGGTCCCTGCACATGTTGGTGTCAAAGGTAATGAAAGGGTGGAGGCTTTGGCAAAGGCTGCAGCTTTGAGACCTTCGCCTGTCAATTACCCTCTGCCTGCTTCTGATCTGCGTACTCCTCTCATGTTTGCTGTTCGTGCTTGTTGGCAGGCACGGTGGGATTGTGTTCTTGTAACTAAGCTCAGGGAAGTTACCAAATTAGTCTCGCCAAGAGCTTGCCCTACCATTCCTCGCAAATTGGAAACTGCTTCGGCTCACCTCCGCATTGGACATACCAGACTAACACACGAGTTCCTTATGTGTGAAGGTATACCGCCGTACTGCGATGACTGTCTAGTTCCCCTTACTGTCAGGCACTTGCTGGTTGAGTGTCCCAGTTTGGTCGAATTACGCCGGAGGTTGCTTTTGCGGCACCGGAAGGCAGATGGTACTTACTGTCTCTCTTCGGTGGTTGGAGGGGAGGCTGGTTCCCCTGGTGATGATGTGTTTTTATTTTTGAACAAGGCTGGCCTCTTTCAGTTTTTATGATTGCACTGATTTTCCTTTGATATCTACTTTTACGCGTTGTTTCTACGGTTTTAGTTTTCAGCAAATATGTTAGATTGTTCGGTGCCATATGACCTTGTTGTTGCGGTGCCAAGATTTCTATCAATAAATTCAAATTCAATATCATTGGCTTCACCTCAGACGATATACACTTCCACAACAGTCTCTTCACAAGATCAGGGATGATGATTTTCCAGGTTTGTCAATTAAAAGGTTACAAATACCTTCATATATTCTTCCTAACAAACTTCCTCCATTCATTCCTGTAACAACAATCGAATATATATTCCGTGTTAATAGCTCATGCATCGACCATGAACCTCCCGACCGTGGTTCATCCTTATTTTTTTGGCAACAATCATACAGTTAATTTAATTGAGACTAGTGCTAGATAATGTTATTTAGCACTGGAGCCGCAGCGGTCGAGTGGCAAGCACGTTCACGTGTGAATCTGCTTGACCTAGGTTCGATCCCAGCCAAGGCAGATATATTTAGTGGGTGTGAAACTCAGGTGTCTGAAGCAACTGCCAGCAGCCCCTTCTTTGTATCCTCCTACTTTCTCTATCCTAGTTTTCAAAGCTAAAGTCGGGTGTTGTGCATATGTGCACAACAAACTCACTTGCTCTCGTTTTTCCGATTTCGACTCCTGACTTTTCAACTTTATGGCTCAAACTTTCCTGTCATTCTCATGCTAAATATTTCTGAGCTGTCTATTTTTCCCCTAACTCTAGCGACTTTCCCAAATTCTTTGATTATCTAAACTCTAAAGTGTAACACATTCTATCCATTTCTCCTTTCTCTGAAATCTCTATCTTAGGAGATTTCAATGTTTACCACTGCCAATGGCTCTCCTCCCATTCTACTGACCAACCTGGTGAACAAGCATACGTCTTTTCTATTCTAAATAACCTAGAGCAGTTGGTCCAGCAACCTACCCGTATCCTGGATCGCCGCGGAGATCGGCCCAACATTCTTGACTTGTTTATAATTTCTAACTCTCCTTCTTATACTGTCGATCTTTACTCTCCTTTGGGCTCCTCTAACCATAAACTTATCTCTGTCACCTGTCCTGTCTCTCCAGTACTGCCACCTGATCCTCCTAGCCGGCAGTGCTTGTGGCACTTTGGCGCTGCCGACTGGGAGGCTCTCCGGCAGTACTTCTTTGATTTACCATGGAATTATTTTTGCTTTCATGGCTGGGGACCCTCGGAGAGTGCTGAACGCATTACCGAGGTAATCCTATCAGGCATGGAGTCATACATTCCAGTTTCTTTCTCTCAGACTAATGCAAAAAAATCACGCTTAGTCTACTGCTGTCCGCAATTAGGAGGAAGCATTCAAACGGTACAGATGCCTTCAAACTCAAGAATCTTATTCTTCCTATGTTTCTGCCTGGAATCAAGCCAAACCTGTTCTTCAATTTGCCAAACACAAGGAACTATCCAGCTCTAGTCTTCCCTAGCTTTCTGGCATCTAGCCAAAAACCTCTCCAACAATTTTTCTTCCTCGTCTTTCCCTCCCCTTTTCCACTCTGATGGCACAACTGTATGGTTATCATGTGAAGCTACAACAACCTTGATAATCCTTTCTTGCACAAGGATGTAGAATAAAAGTCCAGAGATTAGTTTATAGGTTCTTATTAGCCAAAGATATACAGAGAGCTGGGGTGGCACTGCTATGCTGAGTGCCGACCGGATGTTACTGATGAAAACATGTGCAGCGGTGCCGGATATATTTGGTGCAACGCTGCCGATACTACAGAGTACGGTATATTATAATGGGATATTAAACAATGATAGTATTGCCCTGCAAGTACATGTGTGTATGTTGCAATATGATTAAGGCATGTGTACACTCTGTATATATGTTGTGTGTGCACTTAACCTATATCAACACCTCCCTCCTCCTTCAAGCTCGCAAGACGTTGTCGAGCTGACTCTTTTTCTAGGAGCCTTTCAGACCCTACGTGGGGCCATGGGGGAAGTGAAGGACTCTCTTTCTGGGTCCGTGCAAGGCACAGGGATCTCAGGGTTATGGGGGAGGGGTTCAACACCAGGGGAATTCACTGGGCGGAGGAAGCGACGGTTCCGCCAATATATCTTACCACTGCGGAGACGAACCTCATAATCCCTGGACCTGCCACAGCCCATGACGACCCTAACCTTGTCCCAGCAGTGAGAAGTCGAGTCTTGGATCCGCACTGTGGTGCCGACTCTCAACCTGGGAAGGGGGCGTGCGTGCTTGTCATAGTTTCTCTGCACCAGCGCAGTGTGGGCGGCTGCACGGTGGTCACAGTCCTCGGCCTTGGCTTGCCACTCTGCTGCAAAGGACTGGGGATGAGCAGGGACACAAGACCATAGTGGGTGGCCATACAGGATTTGTGCCGGGGAGCGGCCTGTGAAGTTTGGGGTGTTGCGGAGCTCCAACAGTCCACGGTCAAAGTCCTCACAGTCGATGTTGCCTGAGGGAGCCGTCTTCAGTATGAGGTGTTTGACGGACTTGACGGCAGACTCAGTATGACCGTTGGATTGTGGGTAGTGTGGGGAAGAGACCAAATGATTGACTCCCCAATGCTCCATGAAGTCCCAGAACTCACGGCTAGTAAACTGTGGGCCTCCATCTGTACGTAGGCGGAGGGGTACACCATCTTCCCTGAAGTAGCGGCAGAAGATCCTGATGGTGTTTGAAGCGGTAGTATCTCCTTTGCAGGGTACGACAACGGGCCAGCCTGAGAGTCGGTCTGTTACGACGAGGAAGGATTTCCCCACCACAGCGAAGAAGTCGGCTGAAACAGACTCGAAAGGCCTAGTTGGGTTGTCGTCGTTGATCATGGGTTCCTGCTGATGAATAGGCTGTAAGACCTGACACGGTTCACAAGCTTGAACTGTGTTGGCGATGTCCGAGTTGATGCCAGGCCAAAAGACAGCCTGTCGCGCCCCACGTTTAGTGGCCTCCACGCCTCTGTGACTATCATGCAGGCGAGCCAAGGTGCGGCGGCAGAGGGCTTCAGGAACCACAACCCTCGCTCCGTACAGGACGAGTTCACCATCTGCTGACAGGTAGTCTCGGAGTTTCCAGAATGGGAGTAGAGAGTTGTGCAGGTCGTAGCGGTTGGTGGGGAAACCCGAAGTAACGCATTCACGCAGGCGGATGTACACAGGGTCCGCTCTGGCTGCGTCTCGGAGTTCATGGAGAATCCTGTCTGCGTCCTGTGAAGGAGAGTTGACGTCGGTAGCGGCGGCGTTGACAGTCACGAGGGACCTGAGGTGAACCGTGGCGTCGGCACATGCTAACTCATCCTCTGGCGTCGGGTGGCTGACAGGGGCCCGTGACAACGCATCAGGGATGCAGAGCAACCTGCCAGCGCGCCAGACGGCTGTGAAGAGGTAAGGTGCGACTTTCTCCTTCAGACGTTGGAGGCGGGGATTTTCAACCGCATCGAGGGTGTAGTTGTTGAAGATGGGGATGAGGGGGCGATGGTCCATCATGAGGGTGAAGTGTTGCAGTCCGATGAGGTAGAACTTGCACTTGGACATGGCCCAGACCACGGCTAGCATCTCCAGCTCAATGGTGGCATAGCGGGACTCGGGGTCGCTTAGGAACCTCGAGCCACACTGAACTAAGCGGAGACGGTTGTTGCCATGATCCTGTAGGAGGGCGTATCCAATACCGTTGAGGCGGGATGCATCAGGTTGTAGAATCACTGGTAGGGAAGGGGCGAATGGGGCCAGGACGGGTGGAATGAGCAGGGCAGCCTTGACCCGACGGAAAGCCTCATCATGGTGAGCGGTCCACATAAACGACCTCTTCGGGCTCATCAGGGGGCGCAGGGGCTGAGCGGCAGTGGCGATGTCGGGGGTGAACTCCACCAGCTGGTTCACCAAACCCATGAAGGAGCGAAGGTCGGTGATGTTGGTTGGTGTCGGGAAGTCCTTGATCGCTCCGACTTTGCCAGGGTCAGCCGAGATGCCCTCACCTGAGAGCGTGTACCCACAGTTTCACACTGGGTGCGGCGACCATGAACTTGTCCTTGTTAAGTGTGATCCCACTGTCGCGACACCGTATGAGCACTTCAAGAATACGCTGAAGATGTGTGTTGAAGTCCTCGTCGTAGAGCAGCACGTCGTCGACAACCTTGGCACAATTTTGCACCCCTTGGAGGGCCCTATCACTGCGAAGGCAGAAGGCGTCATCTGTTGCAGCGAAACCCATTGGACCTCTACAGTGTTGGAAACGGCCATAAGGTGTGATGAAAGTTGTGAGATGCTGGTCCTCCTCCGCAAGTTCCATTTGCCAATATCCACTCAGGGCTTCTGCCGTCGTGAAGAATTTCGCCTGCGGGGCCACACTGCGGATCGCTTCGAAAGGCGTCGGTGAGGGGTGGGCTGGGCGGGAAACTTGGCAGTTGAGCTTGGTGAGGTCTACGGTGAGGCGAACTTCGGCGTTGGGCTTGGCGACGATGACGAGGGGGTGGCACCACTCTGAAGGTTCATCGCCGGCCGGTTTGATGATACCTTGTGCCACTAGCGAGTCCAGGTCCTGCTCAACTTTGTCCCTGAAGGCAAAGGGGATCTGCCGCGGGGTGTAGATGGCAAAAGGCACGGCATCGTCCTTGAGGTGGATCCGCATTGGGGGACCCTTCATAGGCTTGAGTGGAGCTGTCTGGAGATCCTCCTTGGAGACCAACACGTCCTTGAACTCTCGAAGAAAGAACTCCTTGGCTTGTGCAGGTGACGTGGTGGCTGTGAAGGGTAGCTCCTTACACCTGTAGATGTGTTTAACCTGTAGAATTGGCTTGGGGAATTCCGCTGAGATGATGGCCAATGCTTGACAGTGGCGTTTGGACAGAAACGGCGTCTGAACACCCTCGCGGACTTGGATTGTGGCCGAACAGGAGCGTTTGCTGATGGTGAGTTGTGCATGAAACGTCCCCAAAGCAGGAGCCATTGCAGAGCCATCCGCGTTGAGCGTTGTTGTCGGAGGCGGAGGTCGTAGGCTGCTGAGAGGAATCCGAAGTATGTCGAGGTGTCGTCGGCCGATCACTGTGATGTCTGCACCTGTGTCAGGAAGCATGTGGAGTTTTCTAGTGGTGCCGCTGTAGGTGAGACTCACGGATGTCAGTGTAGATGGCTGAACAGGTGATCCCACACGTCGGCAACTTGTGGTCTTCTTTGCTGTAGACTTGTTGTGGGAGGAAGCGTCGTTGTCCTGTGTGGCGGGTGTCTTGGAAGATCTGCAGCATTTGTCGTAGTGGCACATATGGTTGCAGCGACGACACTGGGCGGTGGCAGCAGGACAAGCAGGAGTCCTAGGCTTATGACCATGACGGCCACAGTTAGTGCAGGTGTAGTCTTCAGCCGGGCACTTGTTCTTGTCGTGCCGGCGAGCACAACGCTGGCAGGCGGCAGCCGACGCCAAGGACTGTTGCGATGTGGAGAACTTGTCGCGTTGCTTAACTTGCTTGTTCTGCTTGTACGCTGACACGGCATTAACCTGGGACGGTGGGGCACGTATGGCTGACGTAGCGCTTCAAGTGGCGTCGTAGGAACGGCAAGTGTTGACATGTCCTGTAATGAAGGGGTGGCGTCGAGGGAAAGCAGCTTCTGTACAAGTTCTTCGTCGTGTATACCCATCAGAATGACCATCTTGAGTTGGGTCTCCTTGCAGGCTGAAGAGTTCCCTGGGCAGACGTCAATTTCTTCGGGGATGTGGCAGAGGCGGACGTAGAAGTTGTTGAATGACTCGCCCTGTTTTTGCTTGCAACTGAACAGGTCCCTGCGACGGAGAGCTTCATTGCGAGAATTCTTGATGTGCTCCTGAAGTGCATCGAGGACTGCGTCAACGGTCTTGTCGGTGTCAGGGGGTATGCTTAAGGTGTGCTCCAAAAGCCGCTGTGTCTCCAGGGTTAAGCACATCCGCATCTGGATCAGTTGTTTCTCCCTCGGTAGTTTAGATAAGTCTACCATAATAGAGTAATCGTCCCACCGACGCCTCCATTCTCTGAAAACCTGGAAGGTGGCATCAGCACGAAGGGGAGGCAGGTTCTGGGTGATAGCCTTCTGTGGTGGAGGTGGAGCTGTTGGAGTGGAGGATGTTGTGGAATGGGGTGTTGTCCCCGGTGAGGTGGGTGTAGGTGCGGCGGCAGGTGGGGTAATTTGGGCCAGAGCCTGGACAAGGGCGGAGAACTTGGCATCGTCCACCTGTCTCCTGTGGTCCTCCTCCTGTCTTCTGATATAGTCGTCCCGTTGTCTGCATTGCTCCATATACTGTACGAGCTGAAGTAGGTCTGCACTTGTGGTAGGTTGTAGACTTGCAGGGTGTGCAGGGTGTGTCCCCTATAGTGTAGGGGAGGTAAAGTGGGGGGAGGTTGGGGAGGTGGAGTGAAATGAGGGGTGGTGAGAGGAGAGGTTGGAGTAGAATGAACTGACTGGTACCCCGTACCAGCAACTCCAACAGTATCTCCATCATTATCTCCACCACTATCTCCACCAGTAGCTCCACCATTATCTCCCTCCCCAGTATGGTCGTGTGGGGTGTCTCTGGGCTCCTCATAAATCTGCTCATCTCCCTCCATAATTGGTTGATAGCTGACACACTGTAGTCTTGCAGGAATGATGAAAATGTGCAGTAGAACTGGAACAGTTTATTTAATAGTGAGAGAAATTATCTGTGCTAGAGAGAGTGAGTGCGTGAGTGCGGTAGGTTTGGCAACACCGTGTTGACTTGGCAGCGATGTGCGTGTGTCCGTGCGCGCATGTGCCGGCACAGCTGGAAGGCACTGAGGGCCCAGTGAGGGGTGAGAACTTTAGTGTTGCTGGAGACGTTAGAGGGGGAGGCTATGCTACTCCTCGCTCTTGTCCAGCAATGATTCGGCAGCTATAACCCTCACAGCAAGTCGGGAATGGGCACAAATGACATGGGACATATAATAAAGGCACTGCACTACACACTTAAGCACTTCACTGCACTTTAAAGCACTGCACAATGATATATCCAGGGCTGGAGAGGCGAGGTCTTGCAAGATGGCTGGCTGATAATCCGGTCTTGGCTCGTATCTCCTGGCTTTAATACACTGACTGCGCTATGTATGGTTGTCATGTGAAGCTACAACAACCTTGATAATCCTTTCTTGCACAAGGATGTAGAATAAAAGTCCAGAGATAAGTTTATAGGTTCTTATTAGCCAAAGATATACAGAGAGCTGGGGTGGCACTGCTATGCTGAGTGCCGACCGGATGTTACTGATGAAAACATGTGCAGCGGTGCCGGATATATTTGGTGCAACGCTGCCGATACTACAGAGTACGGTATATTATCATGGGATATTAAACAATGATAGTATTGCCCTGAAAGTATCATGTGTGTATGTTGCAATATGATTAAGGCATGTGTACACTCTGTATATATGTTGTGTGTGCACTTAACCTATATCAACAACAACCATCACTTCTTCCTCTGACAAAGCTGAACTCTTCGCTCAAACGTTTACTAGAAACTCCAGCTTGGATGATTCTGGTGCTATTCCTCCCTCTACACCCCCCTCTCTCCTCCTTATGCCTAATATCATAATCTCTTCTAAAGATGTACTTTCTACCCTCTCTGGGCTTAATACTAAGAACGTGTAAGGTTCGGATGGTTTTTCTCCATTTGTACTCATAAACTGTTCTTTTGTGCTGACTCCCTGCCTACTGTAGGCAAACTCTTTTGTGTCTGTCTCTCCTCTAACGTCTTCCCTTCTTGGTGGAAGTTCTCTCTCATTCAACCTGTCTCAAAGAAGGGTGACCACTCTCAACCCTCCAACTATCATCCAATTGCTCTCATATCTTGTATCTCTAAAGTTTTGTTTAACTATTCTTACTTCCAAATTTCGTAAGCATTTCTCTTCTCATAATCTACTCTCAGATCACGAGTATGGCTTACTTAAGGGTCGCTCTACTGGAGATCTTCTTTCATATCTTACTAACTCCTGGTCATCCTCCTTTTGGGACTTTGGTGAGACCTTTTCTATTGAGCTAGACATATCGAAGGCCCTTGATATAAGCGTTATAAGAGTTTCCACCATATTTCGTCACTATTCTGTATTGTACTTCCATTTTCTTGTATATTATTTGTGTATTTCTATTTAATATTCCCTAATATCAATATGTCCTTTTCCTATATCCGTATAATGTATTCTGCTTCGTATAAGGTTTATCCTTGGAACGTGGCGACCACCTACTTTACATAAATGTGTTAATAGTTCTGCTCAGTCTTTATGAAACCTATCCTACGATTACCTTACCTCAGAGAACCTATTCTGTTTACAATACGACTACTCTGCTAAATTATACAAGGTAAGGGGAGATGGCCCGTTTTTCTGGTCCCCCTTCTTTCTCATGTTTAGCCCCCATTAGTTTTCTGATTATAAGACGTTCGCTCCATTAGTTTGGCGATTTTAAGACCTTTCGCCCAATTTCTTTTGTTAATATTAAGACTGTTCCTGTTATTTAGGTGTCAATTATTTCCTGGTGAGCGATACAGAACTTATAATTTAAGAGGAACCGCCATTCGGCCGGGACATGTTCTATCAAAAAATATACAAATTTTTCTTGAAGGAGGGTCTTGGGGGGAGTGTTTTCCAAACATGATGATGGTCTAGGGAGGAAACTAATAAAATTATAAAAAGATACATAAATGAACAAACAATATTGAACCATCCCCCTTTAACCCGGCAAGTGCTGAAACACTATTAAGAGTTTTACCGCTGCGCTGCGGAACCCCTTATATAATCCCGGTTTTGAACGCGTACCAAATCGCGGTCTTACAGCCAGGCGGCTACAAATTGGTGCGAGTGTAGTACGAGTTGGCACCTCTCGATACCACCACCCCACACGCTCGGCCCGCACACAGGCAAGCGGTACACACGCATGCATGTACACACGCATTGGAGCCTACACCGCTCTCGCCATGATGACACAACCAGCCCTCCTTCTGGTGGTGTCAGCGGCCGTAGAAGGCAGAGAGTGGCTGCCAAAGACCCTAGCTACCATTACTACGGCACGAGTAGGTCCGAGGACGAGGAACCTGCACGTAAAGCACGTAAAACGCGTGCAAGCAAGGGCAGTGCACAGAGTCATTGTTGTTACGACCGGGACTACGAATAAAACAAGGGCACTCAATGATTGGACTAGTAATAGGGCACTATGCAACAACGGTACGCTAGATCCAAACCCTCAAACTTATATGACGGCGAACAAAAACACCTATACCCTCCGGGTTAATCTGCGATAGCGGGGTATCCTTAACTGGGCATAAATGTACTCTACTTCAGGCTAACCTGCACTGGTATAGCCTGATAACAAACAAGATGCAAGTTACGTTAAAATGCATAAAAAGGAATCTATGGAAATATCAATTAAATCACTGCAAGATTTAATACAATACAAAGATGCTTCAATACAGTTACTCTAAACAACAATAAACTCTTCACTCCTATCTGAAAGAAAGTGAAGTATAGTCCTACAGCATAGACCTGGAAACTTCTGAAGAAAGTGTGATGCTCATAAGATGCTCGTACTGATTTAGAACTATATAAAGGCAGGAGGCAGGACACCACACGTGTAAATCGAATACACTAAAAGATAGGACATATAATGTTAACTGACACGAGAATACTTTAAATGCGCAATGGTAGCAATGCTCGACACTAAAAGAAGTACTTCCTCATTAACGAAACAGTCTGGTATGGTTGTGCGGCTCAGCAACAACCTAGACTAATAAATGCTGTGAATAATAATGCGCACATATCAAAGAGCTTATATTAAATACTAACAAGTGTCTACTCGATTAATAATGTCTAGATGGGATACTCTAGGTAAGGAACTGGGGTTGATCAAGACAGGCTCGTAGCCTAGCGATGTCCTTAAGACTGCATCCTTTATGTTACATTAATTGACAAGGGGCTCTCTCGATAGATCCAGATCACAAGTATCTGGTTCTATCCTGGCGACCCTCTAAAGGCAAGCAAAGAGGCAGCAAAGTGTGGAACTGGTACAGGCCAAAACCCTCAGTCAACACAATGCTGCACTCGCAAAGGACGCAACCGAAAAGACAACCCAGGCTACCACAGGACCGGTCGAAGTCGTGTAGGTATAAGCAAACCGTACACACATCGGAGACAACGACTACAGTTACCTTATCCCAGTCTAGCATTAAATAAAAGAGCAGAAACACTAAATCAATAATGGAGACACACAAAGTTCTTAACCTATACTAACTAAGAACCCTCAAACCTATTCTAAGTACATGTAAATATCTCTGAGGACGGCGCATGCAGTACAATGGGCCGGCTATGAAAACCGTATGCAGAACCAAGGGGAGTATTGTGCAGTTAATAAAGGTTAGAGTATGGAAAGAGAGAATCGAGTGAGAGAAACAGTGATAAAGGTGGTGATCGGCAGAGAGTATTGAAAGGGATGTTAGAAGCACGCGCCCCAAGCCTGTCCTGACGAGGACAGCTCCTGGGGACCCTCATGGAGGAGGTAAGTTACACAGGAGACCGCAAAGGCGCGATGGTCGGCCAATCACGGGCCGAGACGTCACAAGACAGCAGGCGTCACAGGACACAGCCAGACACGCCGTCCAATGGCGAGCTAGAGGCAGGAATGCACCCGTACATACAGACACTTACTACCTCCTCGCTCTGAAAGTCTTTCTCATTCACACGCTGGTACTATTATCACTACTGTTGATATAAAATATAACCCGTTGTCACAGACGAAAACAAAGACCACCACTGGACTGTCTGTGACAATGCGATTACTAGGAAAGAAAGAACAACATTCTCTGATAACTGTAGCCCATTTCGATGTCCCTGGCGAGCACTAGTGGCCAACGAGAGGCGATTCTGCCAACGCTGGTAGACGTCACATTGTCTTTCTGGGACACTGCCACCACCACCCAGGCAACTGCCGCCACCACTACCACCACTGCCACCACTACCACCGGCGCAGGAGGCCGCCCTTGGGCTGCAGGACCTGCAGGGGCCACTGGGAAGACAGGGAAGGGCATGGGTAAAAAAAACTTTTACCTCTGCCACTACTACCTTGCCACCACCACCACCACCACCAGCCGCCCCTGCCGGCCCTTCTGCCCCTGCAACTGCCCCTGCCCCTGGCCCTGCCAAAGGGAAGAAAGGGACGAAGGGCAAGGCGACAACGGCGACAGAGACAACAATAATTGCACATACAGCTGGCTGACCTTGGCTTGCCAGCGACTCGCAGACACAACTTCCCTCCCTCCCACCCACCAACCACAGGGTGGTGGGAGGGTGGGAACCTCCGTTCCCGCCTGTAAACTCTCTCATAATTCGCTTATATGTCGCATATTTGGTCTATATGCGGCATATTCCTTGGTATATGGGTGGCCTACATACGTACACATACTTTATATATAGCATGACAGTGCTGAAAATACGATATATACGTGATATTACAGCCAACAGACCCTGTACAACTTGGCAACTCTCGAGACCAGCCCGCCACACGCTAAGCCGGCACTCACTCAAGCGGTACACAAGCACTTGTCTCTCGCATAAACTCTCTCACCTCAGTTCCCGCCTCTAAACTCTCTCATAATTCGCTTATATGTCGCATATTTGGTCTATATGCGGCATATTTCTGGGTATATGGGTGCCCTACATACGTACACATACGCCACATAGCATAGAAGTGATGAAAATAGGATAAATACGCAAGATTACGCCCTAACCCTCCGTCTCCTCCCTCTCATCCTACACCCTGGGCGCGCGAATATTCACCTTGGAAATCTTGCCGCGCGATGCCATTCGCTCCGCTCTCTTTAACTACGGACCGCCCCCCCCCCCCCCGACATATTTTGTGGGGTCAAATATATATGCCTCAATGCGCGCGAACATTCCCTACACGTTGATGTACTTTTCATCGATATTTGCAAGGGTCGCCCAAATCGTCATACCTCCGCACAGGGGTGCCTGTATACTATAGGGGGTATGCAGCGGAGAGGTTAAGGCAAAGTATATGCTAGGTTGTTGTTGTTGTTCCCCAGGCTGTCTGACCGAGCAGACCCAAGGTCCCGAGCAAGGCCAAGGCCATAACCGAGCGCCCCCACTGAACCCTCCCTGCTAACCACTAAGAAAGCCCAGGTGACCGAAGCCGCTCCCAGGCGAGGAGCTGAGGAGGGCGTGGAAACGCCCGGGACTCCAAAGCCCCACCCAAGGCTCTGTGCCCCTCAACACTTGTGAAGGGAAATTTGAGGGGCAAAGGAAAAATGTGACGCTTTGGCTCCCAGTTTGCCAACCTCGAGGTTGGCAGTAGGGAGGTCAATCCACGGAAGAGACGCCGTCAAATGAGATCTAGAAAATATATAAGTAAAAGGAACAGTCAGAGTAAGCAATGGGTATGGCAGAGAAAGGTCAACTCTCATTCTGATAGACCAGCCCATCACCACAGTATATGCTAGGTTATGTGACGCTCCTGCATAGTAGCCACGTGCGGGCATGTGCGAGTGTCGGCTGCCCAGCCGTTTAGAAACCGGCTGGCGACAGCCGGCGGGCCGGCCTTTCCTTAGTATATATCCTACGACAATGTAACTAATGTCTGGGATATTCTTATGTTGTTTCACAGCTTGAAGCTGCCCTTATTCTTAACCAACACATCTTAGTATATTTTTATTCTCGATAGTTGATTGTTTCATTATAATATATAAGATGTAAGTCTAGTGAGAGTGGGAGGAGACGAGCGGGAGAGAGAGACCGGTTGGTGGACGTTGCTTTGCGCGTGCGCGGAGAGACTAGCTTGGGACGAGCCTGATGTTGCCGTTTGATCGCAATGTTAGGCTTAGTTTCGACTCACGCAAGGGGTAGAGGATTTTGACCCGGCAACTGTGTTGAGTGTTGCCAAGCATGGGATGTATTTTGCATGCCTAGGGTGGGGTCCAGACAGATTCAAGACTTAGAGCTCACCTCACTGTCGTACCCTTCGGACCCCCTTGATATCTATCCCTCTCAACCCCACTTAGAAACTTTCTCTCTTACTTTACCTTCTTTCCACTACTTCACCATCTATTTAATTATCCCATCCCCTTGATAGACCTTATATCTATTATTGTATTAACGACGAGCTCTCAGATAACTAGATAGGATTTAGGGCCTTATGCAGAGATGTAATTGTTAATGAGACCTAGGAAGCTTTTTTGTTGTCTCATATTTGGTGGTTTCATGCTTGCTAGTGTGTTCTTGTGGCAGGTGAGCAGGGGCTAGACCGGAGGGGAGGTTTTTTTGCGATCCTTTAAGTAAAGTCTGCAGGTGCGAGTCCTGTGGACCTGCACAACTTTACTAGGATACCCGTGGGAGTCTGGGGGCATTTTCTTGTCTGTGTGCCTGGGTGTCTAGTGTTGTGTTGTGTGAGGGCCCTTACCTTGTCCACTCAGCACTGCCCTAGCACGTCTTGCGTTTGTTTTAGGGTCGCCAGGAGAGAGTCAGATACTTGGGATCTGAGTCTCTCTTACTCTTTCAATTAGAGTAATTTGGCGCACAGACTTGGGAACGTCCCTAGGCTAGAGCAGGTGGCTCAGCCCGGGTATCCGAAGCCTATATCCTTCTGGCTAGACCTCTGCCACCTGGCAGATTAACAGCTAGCAGTATATTATATCTGTATGCTTGTTATTGTGCCACAGTTTTACCGTTCTTGTGAGCATTGTGAGCCAGGGTGTGGCTTAGAGACTCTGTCCGAGCAGGCTTGCCTGACTAAGAGTGAGAAGCACACCTGTATGTGGTTATGTTGCGAGTTGCTGCCTTTATTTAATTATACCTATGCCATTATACACTGTAGTTCCTATCACTAGTATTTATTCCTGCTTATTAGTTAAGAGTTCTCTAAATCCGTAACTTACTTTCTTTGCTAAGCATCAGATCCTACCGTAGCCGCATGCAGTTTAGAAACCTGCATCTTGTCTACCTGTACGATGTTTTGAGGACTGTTTGCTTTCACCTTCTTTCACGCAGGGGTGATTAGTTGTATTAATTAACGTAACGTTAAATGTACTTTCTTCTAGTTTGTTATTAAATTGTTTCTGCAATTTAATCCCGTTATCTATCTTTTCCTTGAAGCTTTAAGTCAACTTAATTGTGTGATCTTTTATATAGCCTGCTTGACTATCAGCAGTCTATAGTGCGTGCACCCTGTAACCGAGTCATAGGATACTTTGTTGTCCAGGCAGGACTCTTGACGGTTTAGGTGGTTTGTTGCCTGGGTTTATAGATAAGGGTTGGATCTAGCGTTTTCCGTTGTTGCTTGTTGCCGCATACCTAGTCCAATAGAAAGAGCCCAGTGTTTATATATCCCAGGACTTAACAAATGGCAACCTTGCCATGATTTACTGAACAGAGGAATATAGTGGTCATTTGTTTTGAGATTCCTTATGATTAGAGGAATACAGTGGACATAGATTTTTTTTTTTTTGAGCAACCAATATAACACATTAAAGACTTTAAATAACATTAGTATATACATACTTGCATAGGAGATAAGGCACATTCTATAACCGTGATAATTACTGCAGTACACAAGCATGTCTAATACATCAGAACACAGTGATGGGTCAGGTCACGATACGGGCTCCGAGGGAGAGAGGGTGCTAGAAGATTTTTAGAGGTGGCCCTTACCGCTGCCAGGGTGTTGAAGCTGAATAAGTATGGCTTAAAGTGTGTGGCAGGTCTTCAGGGTCACCAGGGTTTAAGTGGCATGAGGGTAAGAAGCATGCCACTTCATGGCATGAGGAAAGATCAGCTGAGGACTTTGATATTGGGTTTAGAAGGGAGAGACCTGGGTGGAGAGGCGACTGGGGGCCCCGGTCCCCAGCCCCCCCTCCACTCTACCCCCATATCAAATGTCAGGGTGCCTGAATTTAGTACATACCCCCAAGTTGATGGTCAATGGCAGTGTGGAATTCAATCACAGGGACCCTCTCCATTAAATGCACCTTCCCCTCCTCAAGGGTTGACTCCAGATTTGTTGTTTCCGCTTGAGATGGCCAAGGTTGAGGTTGATAGAGCTCAGGTTGAGGCTACCGAAAGACAGGCTAGAGCTCAGGTTTTGGCTGCCGAGAGACAGGCTAGTGTGCAGGCTGAGGCTGCAGAGAGAACAGCTATACGAGAGGCTGAACTGCAGGCAGAGTCTACTAGGTATCGGGCTGACAGGGAGCTGGAGATCTCTCGAGTGGAGGTAACAGGGCGAAATATTGGGGGAGGTAACAGACATCGGGACCAATCATTGTCGCACCTGCTTAAACTAGTTCCTGTGTTCGATGAATCATGTGTGACTGAGTTTTTTATGCGATTTGAGAAGAAGTGTCAGGAACACCAGTGGCCTCAGGAAAAGTGGGCAGCATTAGTTTCATCAAGACTCCTAGGAAAGGGGCTAAAAGCGTATGATGCACTACCTTTAGAGTCCTGTGTAGTTTATGATGAGCTAAAGAAGGCTGTGCTACGGGCCTATGAGTTACAACCAGAAACTTACCGCTTGAAGTTTCGGGGTGTTACTAAGGGCAAGGATAGTACCTTCCTAGAACACGCCCGGGACTTGTCTGATGCACTACGACATTGGCTGCATTCTGAGAGGGCAGCTACTTTTGAGGAGTTGAGTGAGCTGGTTCTCTTGGAGCAGTTCTTTAAGTGCACAGGCGGGGACTTAACATTAAATATAAAGGAAAAAAATCCTAGAACTCTCCAGGAGGCAGCAGAAATGGCTGACCTCCGACTGTCATTAATTCGAGGGTGCGGAGCAGCAGCTCGGAGTGAGTCGGGTGCAAAGGATCGTACCCCTCCCCCTCCCAAGAATTTTGATACACATAAATACACAAATCGCACTGACAATAAAACTGAACATAAACCAAATACCGTCCTGTATAAGAAGTCTAATGGTACCTCCCACTCCCAAGGGAAACCAAAGAGTAAAGAGTGCTTTGCATGTCACAAGGAGGGTCACTTTGCAAATGCTTGTCCGAACAAGCCACCAAACAAGGTTGTGTCATTGGTCCGCAGCATAGGGGTGTCGCCTATATCTTCTGAGTTTGCCAAGGGTAGTTCGTCAGAGGTTGGGACACAGCCTGTGTTCAAGAGTCCGGAAGGCTCGAACCCTGTCCGCGACGTCTTTGGGGGTCATAGAGGGCATGGTTTTGTGAGGTGGGCTGGCGAAAGGCGAGGAGTTAAGCTATTGCGTGATACTGGGGCTTCTCAGACCTTGTTAAGGAACTTTACTGGTAGACCGATTAACGCTGCTCGGGTGGTGGTAGTTCAGGGGATCAATGCTACGAAGTCCTGCCCGCTGGTGCGGATGGAGCTGGAGGTGGGTGATGTGGCGAAGGAGCTGGATGTCGGAATCGTAGAGAACTTGCCTGTTGGGGGCGTCGACCTCCTCCTCGGCAACGATTTTGCGGTGCCTGCTTCTAAGGTTTCACCCTTGGTCGTTGCCGAGAAGGCGGCCGACGTTAGTAGGGAGGAACAGGAGTGGGTTGAGAAGTGTAGCGTACAAACCATGGCGTGTGTTGTGACGCGTTCTCAGACATCCGGAGCCTTGCAGCCACCACCTCAGTCTATCAAACCGCGGAGGAAAGGTCACAAGAAAACGGGAAGTGTTGGTCAATTGGAAAGTTTTGAGCCGGCAGTGTTTCTTGGTGACTCATTATTGGCACCTATGTTAGAGTCTGGAGAGGCCCCGGGGCCTGTCACCGCTAGTGCAGGTGCAGGGCAGGAAGAGACTCTGCGGCAGCATCGTTATGCGCAGCGTGAGGAAAGGATGGCTCAGCGGGACATTGGAGGTGGAAATAAATTATTTAAGATGAACTTGGATAATCTCGCACCTGCTGATATATGTTTCTTGCAGCTGGAAGATCCTGAAGTCAGGGCGTGTGGTATTGGTGCTGTCGAACTGGAGAGCGATGGGGATGCTTAGCCTGGTGATTTTTTCTTGTCCGAGAGGATCTTGTATCGGAGACATCAGGATCCCAAGAAAAAGTGGGATGGCGGGTCAGGATTAGTGGACCAGTTAGTAGTACCGAGGGTGTGCCGTGAGAGCTTATTGAGATTAGCTCATGATGTGCCTTTGGCAGGGCACCTGGGGGCACGTAAGACGGAGGCAGCTCTGAGCAAGCTTTTTTGGTGGCCTGGCTTAAAGGCGAGTGTCGTGTCATGGGTGTCACAGTGTCACACTTGTCAAGTTGTTGGGAAACCCAATCAGGTCATCCCGAGAGCCCCGTTACAACCCATCCCTGTCATTGGGCCGCCCTTCAGCAAAGTAGTTATCGATATGGTTGGCCCATTGCCCCCCGCTAGTGCCGGCAATAAATTTGTACTAACTGTAATGGATGTAGCAACACGGTATCCAGATGCTTACCCCATGCGCAACGGGATGGCTAAGACTGTTGACAAAAACCTACTTGTCTATTTCTCTCATTATGGCTACCCTCAGGAGATCCAGTCTGATCAGGGATCCAATTTTACTTCTGCTCTGTTTAAGCAGACCATGCAGCAACATGGGATAATGTCTGTGGTGTCATCTGCCTACCATCCCGAGAGTCAGGGAGTTTTGGAAAGGTGGCACTCGACTCTCAAGAGTATGTTGCGGTGTTATTGCATGGAGAATGGGAAGGACTGGGATCTAGGTCTCCCATACGTTTTATTTGCTGCGAGAGAAGTACCTGGGGAGAGCTTGGGATTTAGCCCGAACGAGTTGGTTTTTGGACACAGGGTCAGGGGGCCCCTCCACATAGTCAAGGAGATCTGGGAGGGAGTCTCAAAGCCATGCTCGCTTCTAAAGTATGTAGTTGAAAGCCGTGAGCTAAAGAGCTTGGAGGTAGCAGGTCGGAACCTTAAGAGTTCACAAGCTCAGATGAAGGACAGATACGACCAGAAGGTGAAGCTGAGGGAGTTTGAAGTAGATCAGGAAGTACTGATACTACTGCCTCTGGTGGGACACCCCTTGTCTGCCAAGTATTCTGGTCCGTATCGGGTTGTAAGGAAGGTTTCTGATCTCGACTATTTAGTAGCTACTCCTGATCGTAAGAAAAAGAACCAACTTTGCCATGTAAATCTGATGAAAGAGTATGTGAGGCACCCCTCCGAGCCTCTCACTGTCCCGGTGTTGATCTGCAGCGATCGTGGTGGAGAAGGAGGAAGGGACAGTCAAGCTGCGGGGGAGGATAATTGGGACTGTCATGTTTCCGCGGATCAGTGGGCGGGGAATTCTAGACAAGTGGCTCACGAGTTGATATTGCATCTGCCTGAGCAACAGCGTGTAGCTGTGCAGCACTTGTTTGATTCAAACCCAGCTGTTTTCGCGGAGCATCCTGGCCTCACTACTCAAGCGGTGCACGATGTCGATGTTGGGGACCACCCGCCCTTTAAATCAGTGCCATACCCTGTTCCTCCTATTAAATTACCAGCACTTAGGGAAGAGCTGGATTATATGCTGAAACGTGGGCTGATTTCTGAGGGTGCAGTAAGGTGGACTTCCCCCGTCACACTGCAGCCCAAACCAGATGGCAAGGTGCGGTTTTGTATAGATTTCCGCAGGTTGAATGGTTTAACCCCCACAAATGCCTACCCTCTCCCTCGCGTGGACGACAGTGTGGATAAGATAGGAAAGGCCAAGTTCCTCACCAAGATAGACCTTGTTAAGGGTTATTGGCAAGTGCCCTTGTCTGAGCGAGCGCGAGAGGTGTGTGGGTTTGTGGTGGACGGTGCCACATATCGTTGCCATGTTATGCCATACGGGCTGAAAAATGCCCCTGCAACGTTTCAGAAATTAATGAACGACATTGTAGCCGACATTCCCAACTGTACGGTGTACCTAGATGATGTCATATTATACGACGATGATTTTAACAGTCACTGTGCTCACATCGGACAGCTTTTTAATAAACTGAATGAAGCAGGTTTGGTGGTAAACTTGGGTAAGTGCGATTTTGTCAAAGCCACAGTTTTGTACCTGGGGTTCGAGGTGGGGATGGGTCAGGTGTGCCCTCCACAGACAAAGATCAAAGCCATCGATCAGTTTCCCCAGCCTACGACTAAGAAACAAATAATGCGGTTTCTAGGTATGATAGGCTATTATCGTCGCTTCATCAAAGGCTATTCGACTGTACTTGCACCTTTAACTGACTTGTTATCTAAGGACAAGAAGTTCCGGTGGTCTCCTGAGTGTGCAGAGGCGTTTTCCTTGGTGAAACACCTGTTATGTACCCACCCCATACTCAGGGCCCCGGACTTCAGCAGACCTTTTCAGCTGGCGACTGATGCCAGTGGCGTAGGGGCTGGGGCTGTCTTGTTACAGACAGATGATGAAGGTATCGAACATCCAGTGAGTTTTACAGTAAAAAATTCAATAGTGCACAAAGGAATTACTCTGTAATTGAAAAAGAACTCCTGGCGATAGTGCTGGCGCTCAGGCACTTCGATGTATATGTTCCGGCTTTCGGACCAGTCGTAGTGGTTTATACCGATCATCACCCTCTGAAATTCTTGAATCAGTTTCATAACCGGAATATGAGGCTGACCAGGTGGTCACTCATGCTTCAGGAGTATAATTTGGACATACGCCATATTGCCGGTTCTGATAACGTGATAGCGGATTGTCTATCAAGGGTGGATGATGTTGGTTAGACTGCTACAGGATTGAGGGTTGAGTGTGGAGGAAAATAGGCTGTCACTGTAGTTCAGCCGAAAAAAACAAATTAAAAAAGCAAAAAATCTTATAAAAACTCTTTATTTTTATAACGTGTAGAATTTTGTATAAGATGTTGTGGCAGTATCTAAGTTGAATGTTTTCGCTTATTGTCGCTAAGTTAGTTGAACTTGCTCGGTGGAGGGCAACAGTCTTTATTTTTTTTATATATAGTGCCTTGTGTCGCAACAGTGTGTGATACTATGAGAAGCTTTCTGTTAGATATGAAGAACTTAGTCAAGTGTCTTATATCTTGGGGGAGGTGTGACGCTCCTGCATAGTAGCCATGTGCGGGCATGTGCGAGTGTCGGCTGCCCAGCCATTTAGAAACCGGCTGGCGGCAGCCGGCGGGCCGGCCTTTCCTTAGTATATATCCTACAACAATGTAACTAATGTCTGGGATATTCTTATGTTGTTTCACAGCTTGAAGCTGCCCTTATTCTTAACCAACACATCTTAGTATATTTTATTCTCGATAGTTGATTGTTTCATTATAATATATAAGATGTAAGTCTAGTGAGAGTGGGAGGAGACGAGCGGGAGAGAGAGACCGGTTGGTGGACGTTGCTTTGCGCGTGCGCGGAGAGACTAGCTTGGGACGAGCCTGATGTTGCCGTTTGATCGCAATGTTAGGCTTAGTTTCGACTCACGCAAGGGGTAGAGGATTTTGACCCGGCAACTGTGTTGAGTGTTGCCAAGCATAGGATGTATTTTGCATGCCTAGGGTGGGGTCCAGACAGATTCAAGACTTAGAGCTCACCTCACTGTCGTACCCTTCGGACCCCCTTGATACCTATCCCTCTCAACCCCACTTAGAAACTTTCTCTCTTACTTTGTATACCTTCTTTCCACTAGTTCACCATCTATTTAATTATCCCATCCCCTTGATAGACCTTATATCTATTATTGTATTAACGACGAGCTCTCAGATAACTAGATAGGATTTAGGGCCTTATGCAGAGATGTAATTGTTAATGAGACCTAGGAAGCTTTTTTGTTGTCTCATATTTGGTGGTTTCATGCTTGCTAGTGTGTTCTTGTGGCAGGTGAGCAGGGGCTAGACCGGAGGGGAGTTTTTTTTTTGCGATCCTTTAAGTAAAGTCTGCAGGTGCGAGTCCTGTGGACCTGCACAACTTTACTAGGATACCCGTGGGAGTCTGGGGGCATTTTCTTGTCTGTGTGCCTGGGTGTCTAGTGTTGTGTTGTGTGAGGGCCCTTGCCTTGTCCACTCAGCACTGCCCTAGCACGTCTTGCGTTTGTTTTAGGGTCGCCAGGAGAGAGTCAGATACTTGGGATCTGAGTCTCTCAAGAGAGCACCCTTTCAATTAGAGTAATTTGGCGCACAGACTTGGGAACGTTCCTAGGCTAGAGCAGGTGGCTCAGCCCGGGTATCCGAAGCCTATATCCTTCCGGCTAGACCTCTGCCACCTGGCAGATTAACAGCTAGCGATTTATTATATCTGTATGCTTGTTATTGTGCCACAGTTTTACCGTTCTTGTGAGAATTGTGAGTCAGGGTGTGGCTTAGAGACTCTGTCCGAGCAGGCTTGCCTGACTAAGAGTGAGAAGCACACCTGTATGTGGTTATGTTGCGAGTTGCTGCCTTTATTTAATTATACCTATGCCATTATACACTGTAGGTCCTATCACTAGTATTTATTCCTGCTTATTAGTTAAGAGTTCTCTAAATCCGTAACTTACTTTCTTTGCTAAGCATCAGATCCTACCGTAGCCGCATGCAGTTTAGAAACCTGCATCTTGTCTACCTGTACGATGTTTTGAGGACTGTTTGCTTTCACCTTCTTTCACGCAGGGGTGATTAGTTGTATTAATTAACGTAACGTTAAATGTACTTTCTTCTAGTTTGTTATTAAATTGTTTCTGCAATTTAATTCCGTTATCTATCTTTTCCTTGAAGCTTTAAGTCAACTTAATTGTGTGATCTTTTATATAGCCTGCTTGACTATCAGCAGTCTATAGTGCGTGCACCCTGTAACCGAGTCATAGGATACCTTGTTGTCCAGGCAGGACTCTTGACGGTTTAGGTGGTTTGTTGCCTGGGTTTATAGATAAGGGTTGGATCTAGCGTTTTCCGTTGTTGCTTGTTGCCGCATACCTAGTCCAATAGAAAGAGCCCAGTGTTTATATATCCCAGGACGTAACAGTTATATAGGTCGGCTTAGGATATGGTAGGTTAATATAGTGTTGATTTACAGGATATATAAGTAAACTAGAGGGACACTTGGTGGAGCGCATAATACTTCGCCTACACAGGCTGGTTCTTTACCATTAATATTATAGACCTAAGTTTTCTTCTTATTCCTGAATCTGGGATCATGATCGCCTCATAAATTGAAATCGGTTCAAAACTTTGTGAGATATCTTGTTTACAGTCAAACAGACAAACAAACTGAGACAAAAAAATAAACTTCAGGTCAGGATTATTCTAACAATTGATGCTTTCATTCAGCTAGCAGTAAATAGGAACAGTCCGCTACACATTCATGGACCCCATAAGAGAGAGAGAGACCAAGAGACCAAGAGAGAATCACTTGGTCGAATGTTATCCTCGTTTGTAATTCTGTCTGTAAACAGGAAATCTCAACCGATGTTCACGAAAGTTGCTGGGCAGATAGGATATGCACCAAGGAAGAAATGATTCCATTTAGGAGGCGATCGGTAGAGCACATACCTCCACCAGCGTAGGCGGAGATATGCGCTCTACCAAGTGGACTTCTAATTTTTTTTTTTTTTTCTCCTGCTATCTGTGGCGACAGGGTGGCTCCACAACAGACTGGGTGGAGGGGGAGGGAAAGGGGGGTTTAGAGGATGGGTGAAAGTGGGGAAATTAAATACCGCCTCTTACCAGTAGACATCTCTCTCTCTCTCTCTGGAGGTGGTCGACAGTAATTCAATTGATACGTTTAAGAACAGACTGGACGATCACCTGATGAAGATTGGATTAATATGAATTAATCAGTAGGCATGTGTAATTTCCCTTTCAAACTAATTTCTTTCTATACTCTATACAAACTTTCCTTGTGGGCATTTCCTGGCCCATAAGGTTACACTTCATCCTATTTTCCGGTACGGCTTTTTAGCCGGAGAGGCAGGGGGTGGGGAGAGAGCCTTCTACTTTGCTGTCTTATTCTTCCACTATAAACTGTCCCTGTCTAGTAGTATTAAGTAAGGCCGGACAACCTAGTTGGGACCGCAAGGTCTGTGTGGTCCGAGTATCTGTGTAACTCTGTGTGTGTGTGTGTGTGTGTGTGTGTGTGTATTTGGAATACATAAATATAGAAAACCATCTGCGAATTCCACATTCTCTCCCTTCATTATTTCAGTTCGCTTATGAATGTATTTTGACATACACATTTTTTGTTTGTATTCTCTTTTCTAACCTACTTTCTCTTTTCCTTCTACTTTCCTCTTCCTCTCTATACGCTTGACAGTTATTGTCTTCTCACCTCTCTGCCACATTATATTACTTGCATTCACCTGATCTGGCACATTATATTACTTGCATTCACCTGATCTGCCACATTATATTACTTGCATTCACCTGATCTGGCACATTATATTACTTGCATTCACCTGATCTGGCACATTATATTACTTGCATTCACCTGATCTGGCACATTATATTACTTGCATTCACCTGATCTGGCACATTATATTACTTGCATTCACCTGATCTGCCACATTATATTACTTGCATTCACCTGATCTGGCACATTATATTACTTGCATTCACCTGATCTGGCACATTATATTACTTGCATTCACCTGATCTGGCACATTATATTACTTGCATTCACCTGATCTGGCACATTATATTACTTGCATTCACCTGATCTGGCACATTATATTACTTGCATTCACCTGATCTGCCACATTATATTACTTGCATTCACCTGATCTGCCATATTATATTACTTGCATTCACCTGATCTGCCATATTATATTACTTGCATTCACCTGATCTGCCATATTATATTACTTGCATTCACCTGATCTGCCACATTATATTACTTGCATTCACCTGATCTGCCATATTATATTACTTGCATTCACCGTTTGAATATACACCTACGGCGGAATGCCGAAATAAACGGTCGATCTCTGGTTAGTTTTGTTGTTCTAATAAATCAAGAGGATCAGAGGTGGTGGGTGAATATGGCAATTTAAATTTTAAGCCGGGTTATTTGTTATGATAATAAGCTGCAAGTTGACATTCAGATAGGTATGGACCAGCAAATGTCCTGTATCACTTTGGAAACTGGCATTCTCCATTAGGAGAAACCCACGGTTATCTACATATATACTTAATTATCAAGATGATGAACTGATTTTTGGCAGATATACTGTGTATATATAATTATATATACCGTATATATATATATATATATATATATATATATATATATATATATATAATTATATACATACTAAACATCAGTTGACCTCCTTTGTTTTTAAACGTATTTTGTATGTAGTATATGTCGCTTCATTTTTCTTCCGTTTCCAAGCAAACAATTTTTTTGTCTATAGGTTTAACTGCTGTTATTTTTCTCCATTGTCTTTTCTTAGCATTCCAATGTTTATATGTTCGTCCTTTGTTCACATTCAGTCACTGTTACTTATGTTTGAGCTATTTTAGGTATATCTATTTTTGTTGTTCTCTATTGTACTTACTTTGCTTATATTTCTTCATTTTTATTTTTTAACTTTCAATTGCACACGGTGCCCCAAATAATTGATTCGCAACATTACTATCCCGCTGTTTAGCCTTGTTTTATATATATATACAGGGTGTCCCAGGAGGAAAGGGCATAACTTTGGGAAATGATAGAACAAGGTATTCCAAGCCTAAACTGTTCTATAAGAAATATTCCAAATCTCGACCAGTATAGAGATATTGCATGTTTAAAATTGTCTTTTCTTCAGTAATTCCCCATAAGGCTGGCCTAGCTGGTCTATTGCCTACCACACCTCCATATTTCTGCAATTATTTTACCATGTTATTTTAAAGATACTATAATTCTGTAAGTTGCAAAATTATTATAGAAATATTTGCTTAATTTTGGCCCAGTTAGAAACTATTTGACATGGAAGTCCATTCCAGTGATGCGGGGGAGGACACTAAATTAATCCTTCAATATCTTTTAAATGGTTGAGATTTGGAATTTTTGTTATAGAACATTTTATGCTTAGAATACCTTGTTGTACCATTTCCAAAAGTTATATGTGTTTACCATAGAAATCTGCTGAAAGGCGAACCTTTATACCCAATCTTGCAAAGGTGGAGTGTTATAATAATATATATATTTGATTTGCCATCTTAGTTATTTAGATGCCGAGGTAATATCTAAACAAAATATATGAACCTGATTTTCATGAAAGTTGGTGGAAAGATAGGATATGCACCATGGAAGAAGTGATTCAAATTAGGAGGCGATCCATAGTATATTCCAGAACCCAGATCCAGAAGAAAATGTATGTCTAGCATATTAATGATGAAGAACCAGCCAGCGTAGGCACTCTACCTAGTGCCGTTTTAGTTTACTTATATATCCTGTAAGCAACGCTATATCCAACCTTGTCTTTGTCTAAACCTCGTCTAATTAAAGCAAGTAGGCTTATTGTATACAAATTAAGTTCTTTGAAGTAAGGTAGTTGTAGGATTGATTTAGGAAAGAATAGTAAAACTGTTAACACATAATTATATAGCTGGCCGCCATGTTCTAAATGCAAGAAAAACATTATATTGAACAAAAATGGACATACAGTAGTGATAATAGGGAATATTAAATATAAATTCAGGAATAATATATGAGAGAATGGAAGTGAACTACATAATATTTAAAATACTCGGTAGAATGTTTTAGAACATAAAAAACCTAACCAAGGCAAATACAAAAACACTAGCATATACTGTAGGAGTGTAGGTGCTATTAGATAACATAATTATATATTTTGATAGAGATAGGGAGAGGGGTATTATTTGCGTATTATATTAATACTGAGAGAGAGAGAGAGAGAGAGAGAGAGAGAGAGAGAGAGAGAGAGAGAGAGAGAGAGAGAGAGAGAGAGAGAGAGAGAGAGAGAGAGGTGGAATTTTAGTTTAGGGATAAAAGTGGGCGTAAGATAACTACCGCACTACCTTGTTTCTACACCCTCCTATTCGCCCCTCTTTAGCTAATACCCCCCTGTCCTTCCCCTTACTCTGGCTGGCATCCAGTCTTAGGGGTACCAAGCAAAACATAAATAAAAACATAAATTTAACTAAACGCATCCATATGGGGGTCCATGATTTTTTATGACTGAATATACTAACTAACATGGAAGGGTGGATAACTATAAACCATTATGATTAAAAGCACCGTGATAACTTATCCTCGCCATTGGATCTTACCCTGTAAACCATGCCAACAAGCACACCCCCTTCCCTACTGTGTCGCCTCCCTCTCCTTCCCATCAAGCTACTCCATCTATGGCTCATAATCTACAAGATGATGCGGGTGAGTGAACTTACTAATTTCAGAGCAAACAAAACATGCAGCGAAGTTACCATTAGGTGGCCCAGTCGGAAAGGTGACCGACTGTACCCACACTGCTTCCTCACCTCACTCAAACTAGTCCCACAATATTTCGTCCTGAGCCAGTCGACTCAATACTATTATTCTAACTATCAAACATCTCCACGAAACTAATTAGTTTGGTTCTGATAATATACCGCTCAAATTCATGAAAGACTCTCTTAACGTAATAATATATTATCTTTGTCATTATCAATACATCCATGTTACATGTAAATTTCCTTCATCCTGGAAACATGCGCTAGTTACTCCATTGTACAAAACTGGAGACACAACTAATACTAGTAATTATCGCCCAATTTCTCTTCTCCCCATCTTTTCCAAAATTATCGAGAATATCGTTACTAACCAACTCGTCAATTTCTTAGAAAACAATAACATTATCTCAAACTCGCAACATGGCTTCAGACCCAAACTCTCTACTGAAACAGCACTCACAATTATCACAGACAAGATTTATCACAACATGGACAACAAGCACGTATCCCTCTTAACACTCTGTGACTTATCTAAGGCATTCGATAGTGTAAACCATAATATTCTTATTAAATAACTCCTACAAATAACACTGACTCTTTCTGGTTCGAAGATTACCTCTGTTAAAGGACACAGTCCGTTCGCATAAATAATACTATTTTCTCCATAGCAAAAATCCCTTACGGCGTCCCTCAAGGATCTATTTTAGGACCAATTCTCTTCATTATTTGTGTCAATGATAATATGCTAAAACACATAACAAAAATGCCTACTAGTACAGTATGCTGACGACACACTGTTCCTTCACAGTGGTAAACTAAACGAACTAAATAATCTAATTGATAGAAGTGAAGAAACCCTACGGATAGCAAATACTTCCAAGAAAATTGTCTATTGCTGAACACCAAAAAGACTCACTGTTTCTTCATAGGAACACGTCAAATCATATAAAAAATACCAAGCAACACCACCATCCAATTCGGTGATACTAAAATCCAACCCTCCATCCACGTAAACAAACTTGGTGTTCACTTCGATCAATATATAGCCTTCGACAAACATAATTATAAGCCAAACAACAAACACAGTAATGGGGCCATATTATACATTAATAAAACACAAAATTATTTTAATAAATCAACCCGAATCGCAGTTGTACAATCACTAGTATTTAGTATTCTGAACTACCGTAATATGAATTGGGGGACGACGAATGTATCACTAATCACGAAGGTTCAAAGGATACAAAACTTCGCGGCTAGGAAGTATGATCACGTTACACCCATTTTCAAACAATTACAGTGGCTAAACATAAAGTAGATGTGCAGTTTTCGCTTTACCAAAAAAAAAAAAAAAAAAAAAAAAATGCATACCCAACACTGCTGCAAGTAGTATTGAATCTCTTAGGTAAAAACGGTTTATATATAATATATATTATATATACAGTATATATTGGTACACATACCGTATATATATATATATATATATATATATATATATACTGTACAGTATATATAGTATATATATATATATATATATATATATATATATATATATATACAGTATACAGTATATATATATATTCACACTGAATCTTAACCATTGGAATATTTATCTATAATTTGGTCAGTGTAACACTATTTTGAAGCGTTTTGAATATGATGTAATTCAATTATATAATATAAAAGAAAGAAATAGTGACCATAATATGTGACCTTCACCATTCACCTTGACCATTGAATAACAAAAACACAATATTTAGACAATCGTTGCATTGACCAACAGAAATTTGCGAGCAAAATTTGGTGACGGTACATTAACCCGTTCAGTACCAGTGTTGTCATTTTAATTTTATACTGGATAATAATAGATGATATTATTCAGATTAAGAAGGGCCTTCAGAAAATTAGCAGACTTTCAACTATCTTAATTAACCATTTTTACTAACACAGATCCTATGTAAGATCCACAAAATCGTCTAATTATAGCTAGAATACAATAAAAAAGACATCACCGGTACAAAAAGGGTTAAACAGTCTAGGAAGAGTTTAGGGGTAACTTATTAAAAACAATTTTTTTTACTTTGACCTTGACCTTTAACATTAAGTATTATAATATATATATTTATGTTGGTTAACCCTTCCTACCCGGTCTGCCTTAGGTAAGGACAGCACGAAAGAAGGGCCGCTACCCGGTATGCCTTTTCTAAGGCATGAGCTTAATAGCCTAATTAAGCTTGGTCCGAACACTGTGCGTACGACGTATGTCAACAAACCCAAGCGTTCGTCACCGCACCTCCGAAAACAAGAAGGAGAAGACTCCTCAATGTTATTGTTCTGACATGACGAAATTAGTGTCTAAAAAGCCCCCATATTGGCAACATCTCTGCAATATTGGCTCCACTGAAATCGTCATCACAACTGAACCAGTTGACTTACAGAGCTCTACTCAATGCCAAAATACAGATTGAAAACCGCACTACGATTATAGATGAGTGGGAAAGTTCTAGCAGTGAAAATAAACATAAATACGGTAGCCTAGGCCTAGACGTTTTTCAGCCATATCGCCCGGGTAGGGGCGACCGTCATTGGGTAAGACAGCCCGGGGAGGAAGGGTTAAGTAAAATGCAACTAACAGTTAGCTTATCGAAGCTTAGTATTTTTTTTATGGTGAAGGTTAACTTTTGACCTTGGCCTGTGACCTTGACCTTTGTGTAGGATTACATTTTTGTTTGCTTTGATGTAACCCTGGAAAATCAAATAAGCGTGCCAAATTTCATTAAAGATCAACAGAGGTATTAAAGTAATAGTTGATCTTGACCTTTGACCTTCATCTTGACCTTCATGAAGTGTGTATTTTTTTATTTCAATTTTCATTTAAAGCACAACTGTCTAAATTAATGTTGTGAAGTTTACATTAATAGTAAAAACAATAGCATATTGACAATATATATGACCTTGACCTATGACCTTGACCTATCAAATGGAATTATATTATTCTTGTATGACCTTGGCGTAGGTATTCCAAATATATATGATATGCCTAGTGAGAATCTTACAGTAAATATGAACTACTAGTAAAAATCTTATTTTCACCTTTAACCTTGACCTTTGACCTTGACCTTCGACCTTAGAAATTCTTATCGAGGATTTAGTTGACTAAACACCAATGTTCGTATTAACTAGCATTATGAATATGGTGTAATTCGTATAAAAGCCAATTGACTACAATTAGTGATCATATACTGTGACCTTGTCCTTTGACCTTTGACTAAGATTAAAATACATATATTTGGATGGTCGTCGCATTGACCAACTGAATTTGCCAGTAGAATTTGGTGACAATACATTAAACAGTCAAGGATGGAGTTTAGGGAAAATTACAAACACTTTTGTTTTGACCTTGACCTTTGACCTAAACTATTACAATATTTATTTTAAATTTGATATATATGCTATTTAAGTAATAAACAACTAACACAGCTAGTTTTCCAAAATTTGAGTAACCTTTTGTAATTAATAATAAAAGTTTACATTTGACCTCGACCTGTGACCTTGACCTACATGTTACAGTACATTTTTGTTTGGATTGACATTGCCCATGAAAATCAAATAAACATGCCTAATTTCACTAAAACCCATCAGTTAGTTTTATATACCGGTATATTAATAGAATAGCTGACCTTGACCTTTGACCTTTATCTTGACCTTTATGGTCTCTCAAAATGTATTATTTTCTTTGTAATTTAAAGTGCAACTATCTCACCAAATTGTGTGAAATTTGCATGAAAAGTAAAGAAAATAGCATATTGAACTTTTATTTGACCTAACCTGTGACCTTGACCTTGCATATGGAATTGTATAGTTTCTTGTATGACTTTGGCATAGGTATTCCGAATATGCTTGGTAAGCCTAGTGAAAATCTAACAGTTAGCATAAGAAATACTAGTAAAAACTTAGTTTGACCTTTGATCTTGACCTTTTGAATATTTATCTAACATTTGGGCAATGCGATATCAAGGTTAACAGTAACTTGCATAGTGAATATGAAGACATTTGAGTAAAAACTAAAACTAAATAGTAAAAGTTGACCTTCGACCTTGACCTTGACCTTTATGTAAGAGTACATTTTTTGTTCATTGACATTGCCCAGGAAAACCAAATAAGCTTGCCTTATTTCATTAAAACCCATCAGTTAGTTTCATATATATTAATAGAATAGTTGACCTTGACCTTTGAATGTCAACATTTATTATTTTGCTTTTCATTTATAGTGCAAGTACCTCACCAAAATTTGTGAAGTTTGCATGAGAAGTAAAGCTTATAGCATATTGACCTTATATTTGACCTTGACCTTTCATATGGAATTGTATAATTTCTTGTATGACCTTGGCCTAGGTATTCCAAATATACATGGTAAGCCTAGTGAAAATCTAACAGTTAGTAAAAGAAATACTAGTAAAAATCTTATTTTAACCTTTGACCTTGACCTTAGACATTACCCCTCAAAATATTTATCTGAAATTTGGTCAATAAGATATCAAAGTTACCAGTAACTTTAATAGTGAAAATAAAGAAATTTGAGTATAAACCAAAAACTATGAAATATAGTTATATAGTTATTTTTAACCTTGACCTTTGACCTTAACCTTTAAGTTAAATGGAAAATGTTTTTTTGACTGACCATCGCATTGACCAAATGAATATACCTGTGAAATTTGGTGAATATCCATTGAACGTGTAGGAGGAGTTACCGGACTGACAGACGGACGACGGACGACGACGGACAAGCTGAATTATTGTGGTGCACAGTATACGGGTGGGATCTGTGTGCGCGATACCACTCTGCTTCACAGAGTTGATAAAGAAACAAATTACTTTCAACTCGGTAGTAATTATTTTTAAACAAGTCACCCACCACTACCCAGATCACTTCCTACTTCTCCCAACTGTTAACAATATGATAATACAAGATAACGACACAATCTTTATGTCCCCAGAACCAAGACTGACTCGGGAGCCAGAGCTACGTCTGTAACAGGTCGTAAGTTATGGAATCAACTACCATCGGACATCAACGAGGCAAATACCGTACATGCGTTTAAATCAAATTTGAAAAAAGAACTTATTAGATAATAGATAATCTAAATATCGGGCCTCATTGTTTTCTGTGGTAATATGTTCTTTATATTCTTATTCATATTTTTTGTATAATTGTATACATGTGGGTATTCCAATATGGATTCATATAAGCTATATACGGTCATACAAATATGAATGTGTATGTGAATGTATGTAAGTCCACGCTCATATACTGTATATGTAATGTATGTACAGTATTCAATATGTTCTTATTTTACAGAATATATATATATATATATATATATATATATATATATATATATATATATATATATATATATATATATATATACATATATATAGTAAAACTCGCTAGGAAAATTGAAAATATGGAACACCAAGCTTTCGTTTATTCTCTCAAGACATCTTCAGGGTAATGCAAGAACACTGGTTACGGGTTACGTAGAAGCTAGAGTGCTTCTCAGTGGGGGGAAGAGATTGAAGAAGTTAGAGCAAGTACAGTTCAAGAATGTTGAAAATAGGAGATGTGAAAGATGGTGGGCTGACCACCTTGCTGTTGTATATTATATAATATATCTTATACATCAGGTTTAAAAAAGAAAACTTATCTATGTTAAAAAAAAAAAAAATGCCGACCCAAAAGCTCATTACGTGGCCAGTGATAAGTATGTTGACTCTTTGCTAATTTTATTCCAATATGTTTCACTGCCCGCTGTCCTGCTATTCCGGTTGCTTTGATGGGTCCCCTGCCTGAAGTCCACCGAAGTGGGCCCCAGGCAAGAGATCCATCTACTGGATAAAGTGCTCTCGGCAATGCTCCCCATACGACATGCAGTCTTAATGCAAGAAAACAGTAAATAGGACTTCAGAGGCTATCAACTCTAGTGGATTATTATGCGGGTGTTCCCCGCATGGTACCCTCAATCACTCTCGCGGAGTTGTTTATGCGAAAGAGCTAGTGATGTATGACGAGGTGCGTCTCCAGGAAGAATTTGATTCGCAACATGTACTCAAAGTCGAACGTATTAAAAAGAGGGTTGATGGTGAGCTTGTCCCCACGCCGACCCTAATCCTCACCTTTGACCTCTTAGACCTTCCTGACCTTCTGATGGCTGCCTGGTACCGCTACAGGGTTAAGCCTTATGTCCCGCAACCACGACGTTGTTTCCATTGCCAGCATTTTGGACATATCGGGCGTTCCTGCCGACGACTTGCTCAGGGACTTCCGTCTGTGTGCGTCTCCTGTGGGGGTTCTGTACATGAGGGTATGGACTGCCCGGGTCCGGTGTCCTGCGTGAATTGTGGAGGTAGACACACTGCTTCGTCCAAGTCTTGTGATCGATATATGTTTGAACAGGAGGTATTGTCTGTACGTGCGAAAGAGAAACTGAGCTTTGCTGAAGCTAAAGATCGTGTGTCATCTATGTTTGTTCGACCTGGTGTTTCGTTTGCATCTCTCCTTACAAAGTCCAAGCCTGCTGCACCTATGCATAATGTTCCTTCTGTGAGCAGTCACAAGTCTTTTGCTCCACGAACGGGCCTCCCTTCGCGAGTCTCGTCCGATGCCAAGCGTCCTCCTGGTCCTCCTCGTGGGACGTCTGAAGATCCTGTGGAACCTCCCTCGCTACCTGTACCCGAGGCTGACAGTCCCTCTGTCATTGTGCGACCTCTTTCTGTGACAAGCTCTGTGGGTGGTCGTAATTCCGATTCAGCAAGTACTGGCGTGGAGATGGAGGTTGAGATTGCCAACCTCAAGCGGGCGAGGAGTGTGGAATCTTTGGAGGAGATCCCTCCTTCTAAGGTACAGACAAGCGTGCCTCTCGGGGTCTCTGAGAGTGCCCCTCCCTCAGGGTCAAAAGATGATTTGACATCAACGTTGGTGGCTGATAAGGACAGCCTTTCTGGGGTTCCAGTTCCTGCACCTAGCTCCATTGTGACAGGGGATGCATCTTCGAACACAAAAGTGGCATGCTCACCAGCTCCCTCTGACCCAGCCTCCTGCAAACAGCCTTTGGTTGATTTGATTGAGGACGGTCATGGTCCGGGTAACCCTGTCGTGGCACCTGATCACTCGTTAAGGGCTGCGGACAAGGCAGGTGTGTCCAAACGGAGGGTCTATGTGCCTTGGTCGCGTACTGCTGCTAGGGCGGATGTGACTGTGGATAGAGATTCCTCCAAACGTTGTGACGTTAGATTATCATTGTCATCCTCTCGATTGGTTAGACCGGGACACCCCCCTGGGAAGAAGGGCTTTAATACCCTTCCCAGCGAATGTCCTACATAGGTATTTGTACTTTTAATCTTTTATATTTTTCATTTTTAATTAGTAACACCTTATGGCTACAACAATTTGTCTTCAATGGAATTGTCGTGGTGTATTAGCAAACTGGGAGGAATGACAATTACTTCTCTCAGATCTGAACCCATTGTGTGTCTGTCTTCAGGAGACAAGGGTGGGGCTTCGACCGTTGCCTTCACCTAAGGGTTATTCAGTCTTTCATTCCGCTCCTCCCCTGGCTGGTGGTCATAGCGGTGGGTGTGCCATTTTATGTCGTTCTGATGTCCCATTCACCTCCTTTGCTGTACAGTCTCCCCTTCAGGTTGTAGCAGTACAGATGCACCTTGAACGGTGTTTTACCATCTGTTGCCTGTACCTCCCACCTTCAGTCCCAATATTGCGATCTGATTTAGAGACCCTTATCCGACAACTTCAGACTCCTTTTATTTTACTTGGCGATCTTAATGGTCGCCATCCAATATGGGGTGATTCAGTTTACAATCCTCGGGGTGAGCTTCTGGCCTCCTTGGTTGGCGATCTGGATTTGGTTGTCATGAACGATGGGAGACCAACCCATTTCCACGTTCAGCCTGGCACTTTTTCTGTTCTTGACCTCACCATTACTTCTGACTGTGCGCTTGATTTTTCCTGGGACGTTTAGGATGATCTACATGGTAGTGACCATTATCCAGTGTTGGTCCAGTCCTCTCACTTTACTCCAACTACCCATTTGCCTCGCTGGTGTCTGGGTAGGGCTGACTGGCCTCTTTTTGAACAACTCTGTGAATTTGATTTGACTGTACATGATTTCCTAGCTATTGATGATGCACAACATTATTTTACTACGATTATGATTAAAGCAGGGCTTCGTTTCATTCTCCCGTCTTCGGGTGTATATTCCCGGAGACCTGTGCCGTGGTGGACTGCAGCCTGCTCTTTTGCTCGGGGGGTTTATAAAGCTGCATCTCGTCGATACCATGCAAACCGGGAGGTTCTCTTTCTTAAAGTTCAATTTCGCAAGACACGTGCTCACTATCGGTGGGTTCTGAAAGATGCTCGCCGAAGCTCGTGGAGGTCCTATGTTTCTACGATTACTTCTTCCACTCCTTTGCCTATGGTGTGGAAGAGAATACGCAAGATATCTGGAAAGTTTTCTCCCTCCTCTCCACCAGTGTTGAGGATCCAAGGTAATCTGGTGTCTGCACCTGGTGAAGTAGCCTCTGCCCTAGCTACTAATTTTTGCAAGGTCTCCCAGAGGGATGATGCTAAACCTTGTGCAAGAGCTCGAAGTAACCAAGAGAGACAGGGTCTTAATTTCCGGTCTCATAGCGGTGAAACTTATAATGTTGACTTCAGTATTTGTGAGCTGCGTGCGGCCCTCTCGGAGTGTGGTGACACTGCTCCTGGTCCTGACGACATCCCATATGCCATGCTTCGTCATCTCCCGAATACCTCCTTGGTGTTTTTATTAGACTTGTTAAATAGGATTTGGGGTGAGGGTACTCTACCTGCCAGCTGGAAGTTGGGCATTGTCCTTCCTATTCCTTTTCCTGGAAAGGATCATAGCAATGTTTCTAGTTACCGCCCAATTTGTTTAACGTTGTGTGTATGCAAATTATTTGAAAAATTATCAATGTCAGACTTGAGTGGTGTCTGGAGAGGGACGGCCATCTCTCTCCTTCTCAGAGTGGCTTCCGCAAACTACGGTGTACTTCTGACAACCTTATCCGACTTGAATCCTCAATCTGTGAAGCTTTTGCCTCTAAGCAACATCATGTGGCTGTGTTTTTTGACCTCGAGAAGGCTTATGACACAGCCTGGCGACACGGAATTCTACGGCAACTTCATGCTTTTGGATTACATGGTCGCCTGCTGGTGTTGCTTAGAGACTTCTTGACTGATCGTATGTTTCGGGTCCGTGTGGGTTCTTCCCACACTGTGCCAGGAGGAAGGTGTTGCTCAGGGTTGAGTCTTAAGTGCATTTTTGTTTGAGGGGGCCGTCAATAGCATTCTAGATGCTGTGCCTGCTGGGGTATCCTCGTCCCTATATGTGGATGACTTGGCTATCTGGTTTTCTGGTTCCCGCATGTCTGCTATTGAGAGACGTATGCAACTTGCGTTGGACAGGATTTCTGCATGGGCTGATTCCAAGGGCTTTCGGTTTTCCCCACCAAAGACTGTGGCTATGCACTTTTGCAGGATTCGAGGGGTTCACCCAGACCCTGATCTAATGCTCAGTGGCAGGAGACTCGGGTGTGTGGCAGAGACAAAGTACTTGGGCCTCACGTTTCATTGCCGTTTGACTTGGGTTCCGCACTTGACAATTCTGAAGGCATTGTGTATGAAGGCTTTGAATCTGTTAAGGGTTCTGTCACACACACACACCTTTTGGGGTGCTGATCGCAGAACACTCCTGCATTTGTTTCATGCATTTATCACATCCAAGCTGCCGTATGGCTGTGAGGTCTATTCCTCTGCCACGGACTCCAGACTGAAGACTCTAGATGCTGTTAATCATGCTGGACTCCGTCTTGCAGCTGGAGCTTTTCGGTCGTCTCCGATTCCCAGCTTGCTGGTGGAGGCTGGTGTACCTCCTTTAGAGTGGTTGTATGTTGTTGGTTTCGGATTCGGCGCTTCCAGACTCTCTTGTTTGTACCCGTGTCTCTGGTCAATTTTTTTTCTTCATATTATGATCAACATCCTCGAATGCCTCATCCTTTTGGCTATAGAGTTTGTGAAGTTATGAAGGAGCTTAATCTGTCGACGGTTCCTGTGAGTCCCGTGCAAATTTCAAGGATTGCCCCCTGGGTCCTGCCTGAACCATCATTCTGCAGGTTTTTTACAGGCTCAAAGGATTCGGTCACTCCTCAGTCTCTTCTTAATTTGTTTTTGGAACATTCTTCTAGTCATAATAGTTCTGTGCCTGTGTATACTGATGGCTATAAATCTGCCTCCGGTGTTGGTTTTGGTGTTGTGTTTCCTGACTTCAGCCGTGGAGGTAGTCTTCCTTTAGCTGCCTCGGTTTTTACTGCGGAATTGTCTGCTATCATTTTAGCTCTGAAATTAGTGTTTGCTCACCGCAACAATCATTTGACTATTTTTAGTGATTCTCAAGGGGCTTTCATGGCTCTGGAATCTTTTAATTCTTCCCATCCTATAGTTTTAGCGATTTTAGAGTGGCTGTTTCTCATTCATCGTCGAGGGAAAAGAGTGGATTTTTGTTGAGTCCTTGCGCATGTTGGTGTCAAAGGTAATGAAAGGGTGGATGCTTTGGCGAAAGCTGCAGCTTTGAGACCTTCACACGTAAATTACCCTCTGCCTGCTTCAGATCTGCATACTCCTCTCATGTTTGCTGTTCGTGCTTGTTGGCAGGCACGGTGGGATTGTGTTACTATTAATAAGCTCAGGGAAGTTACCAAATTAGTCTCGCCAAGAGCTTGCCCTACCATTCCTCGCAAATTGGAAACTGCTTCGGCTCGCTTCTGCATTGGACATACCAGGCTCACACACGGTTTCCTTATGTGTACCGCCATTCTGCGATGTCTGTCTAGTTCCCCTTACTGTCAGGCACTTGCTGGTTGAGTGTCCCAGTTTGGTTGAATTACGCCGGAGGTTGCTTCTTCGGCACCGGAACACAGATGGTACTTACTGTCTCTCTTCGGTGCTTGGAGGGGAGGCTGGTTCCCCTGGAGACGATGTATTTTTATTTTTGAAAAAGGCTGGCCTCTTTCAGTTTTTATGATTGCATCGATTTTACTCTTGATATATAATTATACAAATGTTGTTTTACGATTTTAGTTTTCTGCAAATATGTTAGCTTGTTCGGCGCCATATGACCTTGTTGTTGCGGTGCCAAGATTTCTATCAATAAATTCAATTCAATAACGTCAGGACTGGAGCCTCTCTGCAAGAACTCCAGTCCCTTGAAGAGTGAGGCTTAAATACCCGTCCTAAATCATGTGGGTTGCTAACTAGCATATAAATACAAAAAGTGTTGCCATCCTACTGCCTGTTGCCATATTTTTAGGAACATAATTCTTTTACATACAAAGTTAATGTCTTACAAATTATATATACTTATACAGATATGCATATACATTGAAATATGCCTAACAATACAATATAATATAATCATATATACAATTTTATACAAATCAATGAACTTAAGACAAACAAAATCAGTACCATGCAAAGCATAATATTTAGTATGAACATATACAGAATAGCCTATATGAAACTATAATATGATACGCACAACACAGTGAACTGATAAAAATATATAATAGTAATGATACAACGATATGTGCTGTAATACACGATGACCACAACTATATATACGATTATAAGAAAACAGGAGCCTGCAGAGTGCTGCTTGGCCCACACAAGGCAGATCACTTTCAAACTGTTAACTAACTTATGTAAATATGAAGAAATACATATAGCTATGCATATAATTACATATACATACACATATACATACATACAGTATACACACATACATAACATACATACAAATAAAAATTACATAGTTTAGGAGTAAAGTTGGTTGGTGGAGAGAACATAATAATATAAGAACAAAAGCAAAATGAGAGCCTGCAGAAAGCCGATTGGTCCACACAAGGCAGATCCTTCTCACACCCAACCCTAATCATAAGGCCCATTTATTGGCCCAACTCGCTAATACTATGGGGACTGACCTCACCAAAAGGGTCACATGTCCAACTACAAGCTGTTTCAGTCTATAATCTGACGGTCTGGACATCTATTTCATTTTATTTTATAATTTTCATGGAGGAGATTTAGCAGGATGATATCTATTTTGTAAAGGCCATCATTTAGTTTCATAGTGTTTCTATATACTCTGATCAAGGCGGACTCGGCAAATAGTCTTTCATTATAGCAGCTTGACCAGTAGATCATCTTAGTCTCATCACAATAATTTATATGATGGTTTTGTCTTTGTTTATGTTTTAGATTCTTGAGCCGACATTGCTGATTGTTGGTGTTGTTTAACTCTCACCTCTAATATGTTTCCAATTTGTCCTATGTATATGTCATTACATCCTTTACACGGAATGAAATTGTTATGTCCAGGTTGTATTCGGGATTAACGATTGATACAGGTGAGTTCTACTATACTGGAACTTCAGAATTCATACAAGTACATATACTAAAAGACAACAGAGGATATATATATCGCAAAATATGGTTTTAAGAAATACAGCTTTATTTCTCTAATCACTAATACACAATGGAGTTTGAAGGTAACTTGGAAAAGACAACCAATGAATAGCACTTAAAACTATTTACTATCTCCGAGCACAGTCGCGGATCTTGATAGAGTGCAGGTATTTAGCACAGCTTCACAATATTCCGTTTATCTGGAATCTTATACACTTCTGAATATCGAGAGTCATCACAAGTAATAACTTCAGCTATAATAATTCACTGTACTTGTAAAAGATTTGACTTGCGAGTTTATATTTGAAAAAGAGTTATTTTATCACTATACGTATCTTTGGAGTTCTCTACCATGCACACTGATAGGAGAGCGAATTCAAGGTCAACTGGAACTGGTCTTATTGCTATGTCCTTCCTATTGAAATAATGGCAGAGTGTAACGGGGGGGGGGGGGGGGGGATTTATCAGTTTTCACCTTCCCTTCTACTGTGAACAAGAGAGAGAGAGAGAGAGCGAAAAAGAAGGACTAAGCTGCGAAGGTGGAAAATAGAAACTACAGGTTAGAAAGGAAGAGATTGACGACAAACCCGTTACTGCATTCTAATTAATGAGAGGACAACCCCGTTTGGTTGACCCACATCCAACATCCTTCGAGGAAGGGGAAAAGCGGCAACTCCGGCACGATGATAAGCCCAAAGAACAACAAAAACCCCACTGAGACCTAGCATATTCTTTACTTTCTAGATATCACCTAAGGATGTTTTGGAGAACGGTAATTAATTCGAATTATTTGATCGCCCACCTTCAGGTGAACTGGCCGTCCCCGTGGTTGTCTTATTTTTCATGCAATCGTGACTCATGCGCATTATTCAGGTACATTAATTGGGACAGTAGGATAAATCGGAGGCTAGCAAAGACCAAGCAAGAACTTCACCTTTAAGGTTGGTTGACAAGACTTTAACTCTCAGTTAGGCTACTGGTACTACTCTTAAACCAATTTAATACTGACGGTTCCGATTTACCATCCTGACAACACATTTAGATCCAAATAGGTACGGGATGATAGATACAAACATGTTGCAGTAATCTTAAGCTTGATATTAATATGAGGAACATTTACCGTTTACCAAACTCTTGTCCTTGGTACAGTATCTACTTATATCTACTAGTGATGGGCGATACAAGTACTTTCATTTCGATACGATACTAAGTATACTAAGTATACTAAGTATACTAAGAGCCAGCCGTCCGGCTGGCTCAGTTGATAGCGTGCCTGATTCCCACCTTGAAGGTCTCGCGTTCAATCCCCGCTCAGATTGAAAAGTTTTTCTGGGATACAGCCGGCGGTTACCATCTCCCCATGAGCAAGGGGGATGGGTAATGGTCTCTGGTAGACTAAAGAAAGCCAAGCGCTTGCGAATCCTCGAAGGAGGAGAGACGGGCGCTATATAAGTAACCAGAAGATTATTATTATTATTTAAGTATTTTTAATTTCAGTATCGGTGGTATCGTGTACCTATACCAAGTACTTTGCTTCTAGTATCGGTTATTGTAAGTATTTTCCATAAATATAGTACAGGGGTAATAATATATTAATACCAACCATAAAATCAATCACATTATTTATATTACTAATAAGATTAAATTAAATGTACTATATAAAATAATTATTACTATAACTATTAATACTATACCGTATTCAAATAGTATGTGAAGATGCACATATCGATTTATATAGGACTATACTTAATTTGAGTGACGGTAATACAGCTATGTGTGGTAATGAATCATAAATATCAATATTTTAAATTAATGTTTAATAACTGAACATAGGCCTATATATTTATCCTCACTGTACAAAAATACGAGAGCACCATAACATAATTATTAATAGTGCGCAAATTAATAGATAATAGTCTATTATTTTTCTGTTAGCCCTATAAACCCATTTTATTTAGTCATCAAGTCTTGATGACTAAACAAAATGGGTCTATAATAGAAAAGTAATAAACTATTATCTATTATTTGCATTATTTGGAACTAATTGTATTCATTTCACGATTATTTTGCATGGTTTTCTCAAGTACTCATAATACTCGATACCAAGCCTATAGAATCGATACTTTCAAGTACAGAGGTAGTATCGGAAATATCGATACTTTGGTATCGATATGCCCACCACAAATATCTACACACTTAACCTGGGACATATCCATTACTGTACTGGGACAGTCTCTTAACCTAGGAGTAGGGCTCGAATCTTGCTGTCTGTATCCGCCCCATTCCTCTCATTATCATACACTCCAATTTTGGGTGATACCGGTACAGGCCAGGTTTGCCTTTAGGTCTCTTCGGCCTACCGTATCCTGGCGGATGGGGGTTAATCACACGTCTTCCTGCAGTCCTTGAAACCTCGTACAGTACACAAGTTCAGCATCCTGCCCTCAGTTGATGGGAGGGGTGAATCTCCGATTCTCCGCAATCAGCATCGCATCAACTCGTCCCAAACTGGTTCCCTGTTAAGTTAACATTTCTTAACAGTCTGGTTGACATATGTCTAACCCTTAATAATGGGGTTAATCAATGTCCTAATTAAGGTACACAGTAATACTAAAACAAATACATATAATAATATATGGATTCCTATTAATGTATAAAAATAGATGAGCTAATATAGGTACAAAAATACAATGCCAGATCAAATTATGACATTACAGTACAGTACCGAAATAATCTCTTAAGGCATCCAAGATCCTCTCATTAACCCGGGAACTGCGGGAAGACTCTTAAGAGTTCCCCCGGCGGACTGCGGGAAGACTCTTAAGAGTCAGGGAAAAAAAAAATCAATTTAAAACACCGAAAAAAAAAAAAAAAAATAAATAAATTGCCCCTGGGCCATGCCAAACATCACTCCTCCACCTCCCCTCCTTCCCCAGTTTCCTCCCCTCCTTCAGTTATCACCTATTTTCCCTTTTCCTGTGGTATATTTTCGTGCTAACATTAGCGAGTTGGTAGCAGGGCGTTGTCATCACTGTTAGCAAGCGAGTGCAAGAGAGAGAGAGAGAGAGAGTATCGATCGACAGTCTCTCTCCAGAGGTGGAGGAAAGTGGTGGGCTGGGAGGTTGCCTCAGCCATACATTGTGTAACTCCCGGCCTGTATCGCCGATGTTGACCATCCAAACGCTGTTTCCACTAGTTTTATTGTTGTAACAGGTTAATACCTTTATAATCAACCTATAATATGGATAAGTATTAATGCTATTTATGGTAAAATAAATATTTTAGTGATGGGAACAGCTCAAATACGTCAGCACAGGAGTGTGGTGTCTCATACCCCCATGCACACTTCAGAGGTTAAGTACAGGTACATATGTTACTCAGCATTACTCTACACACAATTGGAAATACATAATTACACAGCATATCTATGGAGAAATAATTCATACAAATTTTAGTTAAATCAATACAATAATGGCATAAATCAAAGGTAATTGTCATGGTCAAACTTAACAGGTTGCACTGCCCGACGCGGAGGGTACTACACAAGGCTCAAACAAAGCTTAACGTGATTCCTACTGTAACTCGAGTCACTTATCCCCTGAAATCAGCTGCCCAGAATCTCACTACAGCTTCCATCCCTTGCAATGCAACTCTGTACATTAGACCATGTCAAACAAAATTATATCATAGCAATCAATACTAATAATAAGCTCTAAAAGCACAATAATTAATAATAGCCTACTGTACTCCCAATTAGGTCACAATAGGGTAGCCTAACTTTAGGTATTTATCTTGTACCAAAGTAAAATCATATAAACATAACAATTCAGCAAATATCCATACCTAACCGGCCTTTTCACTAGTTAACAAGAGGTAAGAACAAGTAATCATCTGAAATAAACCCGACCCAAAGGGGGTTGGAATTTGACGGTACTGGGGTTGGGAAATGAGGACCTCTAAATCAAGATAACGAGTAACTCTTTACACTATAACCCAGTAAAAACATTTAAAATGAACAATAAACAGGCCTAGGAGAGGTTAGTTATAAAAACTTATCTGAATTGGCATAGGTGGGGAATGTCGGAAACAAGAGAGGTAAACAAAACTAGGATACTATCTCAAACGAAGGTCCTTTGCGGATTTACACGTTAAAATACAATAATATTCACCAAAATGCATGGTTCTATAACCTTAAAGTATCCAACAAGCTCTAAATATAGAATACAGCTGTTACATTAGTAATTTACTCAACCTGGTCGTCTCTCCGAAATGCGAGATGGTCTAAATCCTAAAATGGCGGTCAAGCTTTAAAAGCATTTTAATCAACATTCATCGCCCTCAATTCTACTCTTAACTGGTGTTCTCACGCTACCTCAGGATGATGTAAACTGTGAAAGACAAACTAGCAAAATAGGCTAGCCTAAGTTTGGTCGGGAAATATGGAAAAACACGAGAATTGGAAGGCCACCAAATGGCTTCCCTCTGACTGAAATTGTTACACCCAAGTTAATTTGACGTTAATTTGGAATAACAAAGACTAAAATATCAGAAAACACTTAGCAAAGGTGCACATATTCAAAGTTTTACAGAACACAAGAATAATGGGGATATTTGACTGGTTGTAGGCACTTGGTAGGTGGGGGGGGCTTGGTTGACCCAGCCTACGGTAGGCTCGAGTTCACGAATATGTCAATCACAGTCATACATCCTACATTACACACCTAGTACTGTACTCCTAATTCTGAATAATTAATGCCTTACAATGCTATAAACCTTGTTTACGAACCTCTGAATGGAGGGAAAGGAAGCCTAAGTCCGGAGAAGAAGGGTGCATTCCTGCCTCTCGCTCGGCATTGGGCCGAGTCTGTGTCCTGTGGCACCTGCTGTCTTGTGACGTCTCGGCCCGTGATTGGCCGACCATCGCGCCTTTGCGGTCTCCTGTGTAACTTACCTCCTCCATGAGGGTCCCCAGGAGCTGTCCTCGTCAGGACAGGCTTGGCGCGCATGCTTCTAACATCCCTTTGCATACTCTCTCCCGATCACCACCTTTATCACTGTTTCTCTCACTCGATTCTCTCTTTCCATACTCTAACCTTTATTAACCCTCTCGCATCTATAGAACGCGATCGAGTCATAACGCCACCCCTCCAAGAGTGCTCGTATGACGCAATCGCGTCATAATGCCACCTGTAAGTTAGAAATATTCGCCAAAAATAAGTTTATGACTCGATTTTGACTCAATTTGGACTGGTAAGTTAGGCATCAGTAAGTTACAAAAGGAAGTATCTAGCAACTCCATAGCGTCCCTCTCTGAGGAGCGCGGGCCTCTGTAAAGTCAGTAGTTTCCTGGCCCCCAGACTGTGAGGCAGGGTCCCGAACCCTTTAAATTCTGGGCTCCATCCCTCTGGCCCATGTGACGCATGTCCAGTGTGAGCATGCTGTACAGAACGCCTAGTCATGCCCCACTCTCACTAGGATCGTCAGGGCAGGAACTTTGGCTGTAGTCTATGTAGAGTTTCCTAACTTAGTTCATGTGAGCCGTTGTACTATAAGTAATATGAATATGTATTTTGTTTTCATCTGAGTCAACGAGTTCTATTTTATATCATTAGTTATAAGTATTGTGTGTAAAACTTATTTGTAATGATGGGAGAGGCAGCCACAGTTGGGGGTCAGTGGGTGCGCCATGCGGGAGGTGGGCCTAACTCACTAGCACTCCCCCTCCACCCTCCCCCCTCCCCTCAGTGCTAGGAAAGCCTTTGTCTATCCCAGAGGAGAGAGAGAAATTACGTAATGATTGTCAGTGGGCGGTCCTTAGTAGTTCACGTTGGGCTCACTAGAGGGCCGGGTATAAAAAGGGAAGTCTAGCCATTTTTTCTTCAGAACTCATTAGGCAGAGCGACTTCTCATTCCCCTTGCTAACTATATATATTCTTCTGACTGATGTGAACTTTCTCTACTACCTTACATTCTTATCTCCTCTTTTCCCTGCCTGTTTAACTTCCATGGTCCCGTTGGTGCAGAGCTAGTCAGCCAACGTATTATTGCTTGAGTTCTCACGAGATACATGCCTATTAGATAGCCTATTTTGGAAGGGTTAACTTAGAATAGGATTGATTTATGTTTGTTGCACTTGTATATGCATTTCCCTGTGTGTTATTATTTTTATTCCTGTTTTCTGCTAGTCTAGGTAATGCTAGACTGGGGTAAGGCTTTTCTGTGTTACGAGTTGTTGTTTGATGCAGTGGTAAAGCGGTAAACCTGCATACTCGTTTCGGTTCAGTGAAGCCTAGGTTGTCTTCGCGGTTGACTGTGTTGAGTTAATAATTTACAGTGCGTGAGGGCAAGAGCCTAACCACCCTGTATTTTATTAACAGTTTGTTTTTTACTTTGTCAAGGAGCCGGGAGAAAACCAGATACAAGGGATCTGGATTTCTCAAAGTGCACTTGTTAGTTTTAACGTAATACTTTAAACAGTTGTGAGGACTTCGCTAGGCTACGAGCCGTTTTTGCTCAGTCACTGCTACCTTTTGCCCACAGTACCCCAGCTAGACTTTACTCGATTAGTAGATACAGAATAGTATTGAAGCTTTCCTTATGTATGATATTGTTTATGCACTATTGATTTCATGTGTTGCACGCTTGGCTACTTTAGTGATTAGTGGCCCACGAGCACAATCCGAGTAGGCTATTGCCGTTGCATTCGCGGAGTACTTCTTTTTAATGTTTGCCATTTACTATTGCATATTCTTTTTAATTATTCTTATGCCAATTTAAACCTTTAATAGTATTTAATTGCCAGTGTTTTGCTTATTGAATTACTGTTCAAAATCCGATACGTACTTCTTACGAGCATCCGAGAAGCATCTAACTTTTTCAGAAGATTCCTTGCTCGATGCTTAACCTCTCCGCGGCGCACAGGGGGTTTTCTACAGGGTAAGACTGTGCGCACCTATGATGATTTTGGGACCTATTGCAAATTTCGATAAAAAGTACATCATCGTGTAGGGAATGTTTGCGGGCATCGGCCCATATATATTTGACCCCCAAAAAAATGTCTGGGGGGGGTGGGGGAACGGTCCGTAGTTGAAAAATGTGGAGCGAATGGCACCGCGCGGCTAGATTGTCATCGAGCGGCGAGATTTCCCTGCCGAATATTTACGCGCGCAGGGGATAGAAGGAGAGGGAGGAGGGGGTGGTTTACGGCGTATTATCACGTATATGTCCATTTTTGAGTCCTTTTAGGCTATGTAGAGTATGTATACGTGTGTAGGCCACCCATATAACAATGAATATGCCTCATAGTGACCAAAAATTGCAATATATAAGGGAATTATAAGATAATTTGTAGGCGGGAATGAAGATGTGTTGGAGGTTTGGCGGCAATTTATGAGCTGAGAGTGTGGTTTACGCCATACATATCACGTATATCTTGTACGTAGAGCACTGTCATGCTATAATACAGACTTGTACGTATGTATACATGCCATATATCAAAATATATACCGCATATTGACCAATTCATGCGATATTTATGCACATTATCAAAGAGTTTCTATGCGTGAACCAAGGTGTGAGTGAGTTGTGCTGGGAATGAAAGGGGGAGAGGGTGTGTTACGCCATAAATATCACGTAAATCTTGTATTTAGAGCACTGTCATGCTATAATAAAGACGTGTACGTATGTAGGCATCCCATATAACAAGGAATATACCGCATATAGCCCAATTGATGCGATATTTACGCAAATTGTGAATGTGTTTCTAGCAGACGGAAGCCTGAAAGGGTGGGTTGGGGGTGGGTGGGTGGGAGGGAGGGAGGGAGGCATGCAGGGGTGCAGGGAGGGAGTGAGTGAGTCGTGAAGAGAAGGAAGGCAGGCAGATCCAGCTGTGTGACAATTGTGAAGGCGCCCGAGGCGTATGGATGCTTAGGATTTTTAACCTTATGTCTTCCAGGTGTCTGGTGTTTGTTGCCACCAAGAGTTTTACAATAACATGAGTCAGGAATGGAGAGAGAGAGAGAGAGAGATAGATAGAAACTGAGACATGCGTATGTCGTACGTATAAATGGACTTCAGAATTGCATTTTTATGCAAGCAGACATTGCATTTTAGACACATGTGAAGTACCACAGAAACATGTAGGCCATTGACTGTCAATAAAGTACTATATTATAGACCACCAGCGACGGTGGTCAGTAAACACGTGCAGATTGCCTTTTGCGATAAAGGGCTAAATATAGAATGGTGTCTCCTTACACTTGCGAAAGGGTAGATTGCCACCAGAGAAACGTTTACTTATTTATTTCCAAGTAATATGCAATCTAAATGTATATTCGAGATCTACTGCAATTATTTGTATGACAGTCATGACTATGTATAATCCAATATACGCGCGTAGGCGAGACATAAGAAAGCTGGTTGAGCAATTTTCGACACCCACACAGTTATTATTCTTTTTTATTTACAATATTATACAATACAAATGTATTTGTGAAGAGTATTTTATCCATTATTGTATTTATACAAATTTTGTTCCCAGACAGAGCTGCTGTGGCTGGTGTAGCTGGGGCATAAAGGGAGCGGCAAGGGTCACCGCTTGACCGTGTGAAAATGAATGGAGTCGCACTGAGAGGGGCAATTTTGCTGAATGTTTTGGCAATTTTGGACAGAATAAAGTTATATAATTACTAATTCTTGACAGAGACAAACTTTCATAAACCTTGGCATGATATAATTGATAATCCCATCAATTTACAAACGTAAATTGGTGGGATAATTCATTTTTTTTTGTATATTGTCATTTCGATTGTAGACACGAAGTTTTGAGTGATATTTGGTATGAGCTCCTGTGGCATGGTTGGTAAGGTCGCGGACTGGAAAACTCAAAGTGTGCTAGGGTTGTGTGATCGAATCCAGGAGGGGGTTATGGGGAAGGTTTTATATTGTCTAGAACATTTTTGATAAAAAATTTTTTTACAAGATCATGCCATTGTATTCAATAAATATGAAATATTCATAGAATATATCATATTGTAAGAATACAATGACATGACCTTGTGTTTTTTTTGTTTATTATTGTTTTATTTTATTATCTTAGTAGGTTTGACAGGATTTGTTGAAACATATTTATTTTTGTACAATTCATTTGAGGTAAGAAAATAATTATATACACATGACTTTGGCTAATAACAAACATATATATTGATATAATAAAAAAATAAGGCATATTACATGTAAATATTTGAAACTTATAAACTAAATAATGAAACATACAATTATATAATGTAAAAGCTATATCACAGGGACATCTTTGGAACTTATACATTATATAATATATATGTTACATTATGAGGTAGCGTGATCAATTAGGTCAGGTCAGGTAAGGTAGGGCGCGAGTCCAGGACAGGGCTGGGCAGGGGGCGAGTCCAGGGCAGGGCAGGGCAGGGCAGGGCAGGGCAGGGCAGGGCAGTGCAGGGCAGGGCAGGGCAGGGCAGGACAGGGCGACACTCAATAATTTTTGAAGGTGTGGTAGTCCCTGAAGCACTCACCCATGCAGAGTGGAACTTTGCACTCTGCGCACATTGAGGTGACTCTTTTTGGGACATGGGGTTTCCTGACACTGGAGCTGCAGACGGTGCACTGCACCTGCCTGTGACGAGTGCCAATCACCTCGGTGTTGATCAGGTAGTGTCTTTGGACACCCACCTGGACTCGGTCAGGAACGTGATCCCCACGCCATGCCGTACGTCTGTGAGTGGTGGTGCCATACTTCTCCAGGAGTTGGTATGAGACGTTGTACACGAACTCCCGGAATTTAAGTTTCTGGTTTGGGGCCATATTCTTTTTGACCAACCACAAGTTGTAGGCGTTCAGCATCGTTATGTCAACAAGGTGGAGGAAGAGCTTGTGATACCACTTCACAGTCTTCCTCAGACACTCAACGCCTGACAGCTGACAGTCAGACTTGTCCACCATGCGCATGTTTTTGGTGTAGTCCACTACCATGTCGGGCTTGTAGATGGTCTTCCTGGTTCGGTAGTGGATTTTGCCAGAATCCATCTGGGCACCTGTGTGGACGGTGGAAAGCAGGTGGACGTCTCGCTTATCCTTCCACTTCAGGGCTATCACTTTCCCACACTTTTCGAGCTGCTTGTATTTCTGCCCCTTTCGTCGCCTTCTTCGCACATGCCTCTCGCGGTGTTCCTGGGCCAGGTCGTCTTCTGAAGGTGTGTCACTGGAGGAGGCATCTGTGAGAGGAATGACATCACCTGTGAATTTTGGCATAAACTTTCTTGTCTTTCTGACAGTCCCACATGACCCCGTTTGGTTGTCATGAAGAAACTGGCAGAGAGCAGGAGAAGTATACCAGTTGTCAGTGTAGATGATGTGGCCTTTGCCCAGGTAAGGTGCCAACATTTTCCTGACGATGGCACCTGACATGCCCATGGGGTCATTGGCAGCGGCTTTCGGTATGTCAATGTCAGTGCCTGTGTACACGATCATGTCAAGCACTATTCCAGTTTCGCAGTCACACAAAACGAAGAGCTTGATTCCGAACCTATGCCTTTTCAAGGGGATATACTGTTTGAAAACAAGACGTCCTTTGAAGAGCACGAGCGACTCATCAATCACCAAATTGAGGAAGGGGTAAAAGTATTTCCTATACCTCTCCAACAACATGGTGAACACATTCCGAACTTTCCATATCCTGTCAATCCTGTTAGGATTTTCGTTGTCTGCAAAGTGCATAAATCTTAGCAGCAACAAAAATCTGTCACAAGTCATGAACTTATTGAAAGTTGGGGTGGCGATGAGAGGGTCGTGCTTCCAATAGTGTTGCAACACATGCTTCTTGATCAGAGGCATGAGGAACAACAAGGCAAAGAATGTCATAAATTCTTCCACAGTCGTATCCACCCAGCCTCGTATTCTCGCTTTTGGAGAAAGGACGTCCAATCGGCCAAACACCCACCTGTAGTAGGCGTTTGTTTGGGCAACGATGTACGTCATTACCTCCATATCGAAAAAAGTGAGGAAGAAGTCGCTTTCGTTCGCTTGATCGTCACAGGGCCAGTCGTCAGTTGTTCCTGACGTCCCAGGATTGAACTGGGGCACGTCAGGTACAAAATTGACCCCGTCAGACCAATCGAACGAAGGCAAGCCAGGGATCGGAATGCCGTCTGCGTCTGCTTCATCGTCTGAAATATCGCTTCCATGGTCGCGATACAGCACTTCATCATCATCACCCTCCTCTTCACTAGACAGACGATGACCTTCCTCATTTTCGTCGCTGACGTCTGACTCACTCCCACTGTCCACTCCCAAATCCCCCCACCCTTGGTCCCGTGCTAGGTCTTCGTCGTCAAAACCTTGGCTGCCAATGTCCTGCGAATCACCATCAAACAGCAGGGCGCCATATTTTGATGGTGTCAGAGTTTTCCGGGTAATTTTTGCACGCGAGGGTGTCTTATGGACAGGGACAGCAGAGGTGGCGGCAGGGGCGGTGGCAGAGGCGGCGGCAGAGGCGGCGGCAGAGGCGGCGGCAGGGGCAGCAGTGGTGCGTGGCCTTGATGGCAAGATGATGGTGGTGCCTGTCGCCCTTCTCTCTGTTCCTTGGGCAGGGGCGGCAGGGGCGGCAGGGGCAGCAGGGGCAACAGGGGCAGCAGGGGCAACAGGGGCAACAGGGGCAGCAGGGGCAACAGGGGCAACAGGGGCAGCAGGGCCACCAGGGACAGCAGGGCCAGCAGTCGCTTTCCCTCTCCCTTTCCCCTTCCCCTTCCCCTTCCCCTTCCCTGTTCCTTGGGCAGGGGCGGCAGGGGCAGCAGGGGCGGCAGGGGCAGCAGGGGCGGCAGCAGCAGCCGGGCCAGGGGCGGCGGCGGCAGCCGGGCCAGGGGCGGCGGCTGGTGGTGGTGGTGGTGGTAGGGGCACTGTGGCTGGCGTACGGGATCTTTTCCCTACGCCCGTGCCTTTAATTTTTCCTGCCCCCGCAGGTTTTGCAGCCCTAGGGCGGCCTCCTGCGTCGCTGGCAGGGGCAGCAGGGGAGGCAGCGGCAGCCGGGCCAGGGGCGGCGGCGGCAGCCGGGCCAGGGGCGGCGGCGGCAGCCGGGCCAGGGGCGGCGGCTGGTGGTGGTGGTGGTAGGGGCACTGTGGCTGGCGTACGGGATCTTTTCCCTACGCCCGTGCCTTTAATTTTTCCTGCCCCCGCAGGTTTTGCAGCCCTAGGGCGGCCTCCTGCGTCGCTGGCAGGGGTGGCAGGGGTGGCAGTGGTGGCAGTGGTGGTAGTGGTGGTGGTAGTGGTTGTTGCAGTGGCCTGGGTCGTGGTGGCAGTGTCCCGAAAGACCAATGACCTCTGTGCCATTGCCCTGCTTGCACGTGTTTTTTGTGCTTTGGGTGCTGGTGTTTCGTCCTCAGAGCTGTAGGGCGTGTCGTACTGGTAGCTAGGGTCTTTGGCAGCCACCCTCTGCCTTCCACGGCGGCTAACACCACCAGAAGGAGGGCTGGTTGTGTCATCAAGGAGCGAGCGTGAGGGACGTGTGGGCTCCATGACTAGTGCGTGGTTACTGGCGCGGTGGTGCTTGCACGAGTGCGGGGAGAGCGTTTGGCGGGGTGGTATCGAGAGTTGACATGTAGTACTATATCCACACCAATTTTCAGCCGCCTGACTATTAACGCGCGGTTTTGGTACGCGTTCAAAAGCGTTACTCTGAAGAGTCTTCCCGCAGTGCGCCGGGGGAACTCTTAAGAGTCTCCCTGTAGCTCCCGGGTTAAGGACTATTAATTAACGTAACGTAATAGTGCCGATCCGAAGTAGAGGGTGGAGGACTTCTTAAGTTCTTAGTCAAGGGTGGATTACTTCGGCTTCGGCCAACACTATTCTTTGGTGTTGTTGTTTCTTACTTCTTTGTTTGATTGTTGACCAGACTAGAGAATTCCTGTCTCTTTATTAGTCTGTTGTTGAACACTAGTACCGAGTTCTTGTATACCCCGTTATAGCAGATTGAACTCTGGAGGGTATTGGTGTTTTTTGTTCGGCTGGCAGTACTCAGGGGTTGGGATCGTGTGTTTCCGTTGTGGCAGCGAGCCGTATTCGAGTCCTGATTGAGAGCCCTTGTGTACCCGAGTGCCAGGTCGTAACAAATGGCGACCTTGCTTAGGATTTTGTGAACAGTATAAATTTTTGCAGAGTTGTACAACATTTGTTTGTTTGTATTTTAGCGTGCATATTGAAGAATATTTGTTTTTGTATGGCAATTAGTAAATCATTTAAGAGACTCCAGTTAATTTAGTAATTAGTGCTTGCATAGGAAGTTTAACACTTTTGTCTCGAGAATTTTTTTGTGGACTTCAGTATGTCGTGCATTAGCACTGACGATGAGCGAGAGATGCCATTTGAAGGTGTGCCGTTAGTAACCAGTGAGGAGGATGCTAGAGTTTTTGTGAGTAAGCGGTACCACGTGACGGAGGAGAGGCTGACTGGGGTAGATGTTTGTGGCTTGCACCTGATAGCCAAGGTTTTGGGCATTTCCAATGTAGTAGGGATGTCCAAGGGGGAGCTGATTTCCTGGGTGTTGCGTGGGCGACATGGGGTTTCGGAGGAGAGGGCGTTTGGGGGGGTTCCTCCCCAGATCCCCTCTCACTCGACTCCCACAGTGCCGTCCACTCAGTTACCGGAGGTTAGCACTCTCCCACAGAGGGATGAGAATTGGCAGATTGGAGTGCCCTCGGGTGGTGCACATGGTGGTTCCCCAGTTTTTGCCCCCCCTCCTTCAGTAGTGGCAGCTCCCTCTTCCTGCCTGTCTCCAGATATGGTATTTAGACTTGAGCTTGCTAAGATTGAGGTTAGGAAGCAGGAGATTGAGGCTAGGAGGCATGAGGCTGAGCTTAGGTACGACTCGGAGAAATATTGTGCTAAATTAGATTTAGATAAGACTCGTGCAGAGTCGACAGGGACTCGGATGGGCCGTGAGGGCCAAGTAAGAGAACAGTCCTTGGCCCACTTAGTCAAATTGGTGCCGGTATTTAGTGAAACTGAAGTCACAGAATTTTTTAATCGTTTTGAGAAGAAGTGTAGGGAGCATAATTGGCCTGAAGAGAAGTGGGCAGCTCTAGTCTCCTCAAGACTTACGGGTAAGGGTCTAAAGGCTTATGATGCACTGCCTTTAGAGTCTTGCATTGACTACCCAGAATTGAAGAGAGCTGTCCTACGGGCATACGAGTTGCAACCGGAAACATATCGATTGAAGTTTCGGGGTGTTACAAAGACTAGGGAGGCGACCTTTCTTGAACATGCCCGGGACTTAAAAGATGCACTTACAAACTGGACACGTTCTGAGAAAGCTGAGACGGCCGAACAGTTGACTGAGCTGTTTCTGCTCGAGCAGTTTTATAAGTGTACTGGTGCAGAAATGACTTTAACTATTAAAGAAAAGAACCCAAAAACTCTACAGGAGGCAGCTGAGATGGCTGACCTCCGGCTATCACTAATTCGTGGGTGCGGGTCTGCCCAGCGTAGTGAGGCAGGTAACAAGGGGCGTGACGCCCCACCCCCCCGAGTTAGTGATATACCTTATGCAAACAAGTACAAGAGCCATGATACCAAGACTGACCACAAGACTAGCACCGTCCCATTTAAGAAGGGGCCGGGCCCTTCCCAGTACCAAGGGAAGCCCAAAGGGGAGTTGAAGTGTTATCAATGTCATAAAAAGGGGCACTTTGCAAGAGTCTGTCCTAGCAAACCACCTACAGCAGCTGTGTCTTTGGCCTGCAACATTGGTGTGTCTCCGAAGTCATCTGAGTTTGCCCGGGGTAGTTCGTCAGAGGCTGAGGCACAGCCAATGCAGAAGCACCTGGGAGGCTCGAACCCTGCTCAGGATGTTTTTTGCGACCATAGAGGGCGGGGTTGCGTGATGTGGGCGGGGCGCAAGCATGGAGTAGAGGTCTTGCGTGATACAGGTGCTTCCCAGACTCTGATGAAAAACTTGACTGGCTACCCTATAAACGCGGCTCGGGTGGTAGTGGTGCAGGGTATTAATGCAACTCGGTCATACCCGCTGGTGCGGTTGGAGTTGGAGGTGGATGCTGTGGCACGTGAATTGGATGTCGGGATTGTGGAGAAACTGCCAGTGGAGGGCATCGACCTTCTTCTCGGCAACGACTTTGCAATGCCCGCTTCTGAGGTTCTACCCTTAGTCGTTGCCGAGAGGCCGGCCGACGTGAGTAGGGAAGAGCAAGAGTGGGTCGAGCGGTGCCAGACACAACCCATGGCGTGTGTTGTCACCCGAGCTCGGGCAGCTAAAGTGTCACAGCCTAGTCCTCCGTCTTCAGACCAGCGGAGGAACGATCAACAGGAGGAGGCTAAAGCTGGAGTTGGTTTTAAGAGTTTTGATTCGGCGGCTCTCCTGGGTGATTCAGTATTAGCACCATTACTTAATTCTGGAGTAGCCCCTGGGCCTGTGATCGAGAGTGACGAGGCTGGGCATGACGAGTCTCCACGACAGCAACGTTATGTACATCGAGAGAGACAGAGGGAGCAGCCCAGTATCGGGGAAGGTCATGCATTGCTCCGGGAGTAGTTAGATCGCTTGGCACCCTCAGATATACGTCGGTTGCAACTAGAGGACCCTGAGCTCCAAACGTGTGCTAATGGAGCTGTAGAGCTCGATGAGGACGGCGATGCACAGCCAGGAGATTTTTTTTATTTAGAAGGCATCCTCTATAGGCGTTTTCAAGACCCTAAATGTAGTTGGCAAAAGGGGTCCGGAGTAGTGGACCAGTTGGTGGTGCCATGGGAGTGCAGGGATAGCCTACTGAGGTTGGCGCATGACACACCACTGGCAGGACATCTAGGGGTGAGAAAAACGGTGGCGGCTTTGGGGAAATTGTTTTGGTGGCCGGGGATGAAGTCTCATGTGCAGTCATGGATAAACTCATGTGATATTTGTCAACGTGTCGGGAAACCGAACCAAGTTATTCCTAAGGCTCCGTTACACCCTATTCCTGTGATTGGGCCACCCTTTAGTAAAATTATTGTTGACATGGTTGGTCCACTCCCTCCCACTAAGGCTGGAAATAAATTTTTGTTAACCATAATGGATGTTGCCACTAGATACCCCGATGCATACCCTATGAAAACTGGAATGGCTAAGACGGTAGTCAGTAACTTGTTGTGGTACTTCTCAAGGTATGGGTACCCGGAGGAGATTCAGTCTGATCAGGGATCTAATTTCACCTCCAACATGTTCAAGCAAACAATGCAACAGCATGGGATACGAGCAGTAGTATCGTCAGCGTATCACCCTGAGAGTCAAGGGGTGCTTGAGCGGTGGCATGCTACACTTAAAAGCATGCTCAGGTGTTATTGTGCTGACAACGGTATGGATTGGGATCTTGGATTGCCTTATGTGCTGTTTGCTGCTCGGGAGGTACCTGGTGAGAGCCTGGGATTTAGTCCAAACGAGCTGATTTTTGGACACCGTGTCAGGGGCCCCCTTAACATGCTAAAAGATATTTGGGAGGGGACTGTGCAGCCTTGTCCATTATTAAAGTATGTGCTTGAAAGCCGTGAGCGCATGCTTAAGAGTCTGGAGATGGCAGGTAGAAATTTGACAGAATCACAAGCTTTGATGAAGGACAGGTATGATCGCAAAGTGAGGCTCCGGAAGTTCACTGTAGGACAAGAGGTATTAATGTTGTTGCCTTTGGTTGGTAACCCCCTCTCTGCGAAGTACACTGGACCTTATAAAATTGTAGAACAAATTTCAGACTTAGATTACCTTGTTGCCACTCCAGACAGGAGGAAAAAGAACCAGTTATGTCACGTGAACCTTATTAAAGAGTATGTGAGGCGCCCCTCTGAGCCTCTCACTGTCCCTGTGTTGGCTTGTTGCGGCCGTGGTGGAGAAGGAGAGGGGGACAGTCAAGCTTCAGAGGAGGATAGCTGGGATCAACATGTTTCAGCGGATCAGTGGGCGGGGAACTCGAGCCTAAGGGCTGACGAGGCTATAGCTCATTTGCCTGAGCCGCAGTTTGATGCTATCCGTCAGTTGTTCGGTTCATACCCCACTGTATTTGCTGAACACCCAGGCCTCACTACTCAGGCTATGCATGATGTTGACATGGGGGACCATCTACCCTTTAAGTCAATCCCGTACCGTGTGCCCCCCATAAAACTACCAGCTCTGAGGGATGAGTTGGAGTATATGCTCGGTAGAGGGTTGATAGAGAAAGGCACAGTTAAGTGGACTTCCCCCGTAACACTGCAGCCTAAGCCAGATGGCAAGGTACGCTTTTGTATTGATTTCCGTAGGTTAAACGGTTTGACTCCAACTAACCCATATCCTCTTCCTCGGGTTGATGATAGTGTTGACAAAATTGGTAATGCTCGTTTTTTGTCTAAAGTAGATTTAGTAAAAGGTTACTGGCAAGTACCTTTGTCCGAGCGTGCTAAAGAGGTATGTGGTTTTGTTGTGGACGGGAGTACCTACCGGTGCAATGTTATGCCTTACGGACTTAAGAATGCACCAGCAACGTTTCAGAACCTGATGAATGAAATTGTAAAGGACATTCCAAATTGCACCGTATATTTGGACGATGTAATCATTTATGATGACGACTTTGAGAGCCATTGTGAGCACCTTGAGACCTTGTTCCGGAAACTTAGTGAAGCAGGTCTGGTAGTAAATTTGGCAAAGTGTGACTTCGTAAAAGCCACTGTGCAGTACCTTGGGTTTGTAGTGGGAAGGGGACAGGTGTGCCCTCCTCAGAACAAGGTACAGGCTATCAATAAATTTCCGCACCCAACAACCAAGAAGCAGATTATGAGATTCTTGGGTATGATAGGCTACTACAGACGCTTCATAAAAGGTTACTCAACGGTGTTGGCACCTCTCACAGATTTGTTATCTAAAGACAAAAAGTTTTTGTGGGCACCTGAGTGTGAAAAGGCTTTCACTTTGGTGAAACATTTGCTATGTACTCACCCGATACTCAGGGCCCCAGACTTTAACAGGCCTTTTCAGCTGGCAACAGATGCTAGTGGTGTAGGGGCTGGTGCCGTCTTGCTACAGACAGACAATGAAGGTGTGGAACACCCAGTAAGTTTATTTTCTAAGAAGTTCAATGCTGCACAAAAGAACTATTCTACAATAGAAAAGGAATTACTGGCGATTGTGCTGTCGCTCAGGCACTTCGAGGTGTATGTTCCAGCCTATGGCCCAGTCGTGGTTATCTACACTGATCATCACCCTTTGAGATTCCTGAATCAATTTCACAATCGCAATATGAGACTGACCAGGTGGTCTTTGATGTTGCAGGAGTATAACCTGGACATCCGTCATATTGCTGGATGTGACAATGTGATCGCGGATTGTTTATCAAGGGTGGATGATCAGTCGTAGGCTATCACAGGTGTGTGGGTTTAAGTGGAGGAAAATAGGCTGCCCTTATAGTGCAGCCGGGAAAAACATATTAAAATATAAAAATCATATAAAAACTCTTTCTTTTGATATAGATAATCGTATAAGTTTGTCATAGCCTATAGAGTTTGAGTAGTCCACGAACTATCAAACGGCTGAGCTGCTGTAAGCTCGCTCTGGGAGCATGATATTGTCTTTTTGCTATTGTTGGGAGGAGTTATAAAATGTGAATTTTTTTTAATAATAAGATGTGTTTTGGTGATAAACTCAGCTTTGTTTTAGTGCCATGCGGTCGCTGGGTGTGAGGGGCTTGATGGGGTTCTGTGTTTGTCAGATTTTAGCTCAGGGTTGAGCAAGTAAAATCTTGGGGAAGGTGTGACGCATGTCCAGTGTGAGCATGCTGTACAGAACGCCTAGTCATGCCCCACTCTCGCTAGGATCGTCAGGGCAGGAACTTTGGCTGTAGTCTATGTAGAGTTTCCTAACTTAGTTCATGTGAGCCGTTGTACTATAAGTAATATGAATATGTATTTTGTTTTCATCTGAGTCAACGAGTTCTATTTTATATCATTAGTTATAAGTATTGTGTGTAAAACTTATTTGTAATGATGGGAGAGGCAGCCACAGTTGGGAGTCAGTGGGTGCGCCATGCGGGAGGTGGGCCTAACTCACTAGCACTCCCCCCCCCCCCTCCCCCCTACCCTCAGTGCTAGGAAAGCCTTTGTCTATCCCAGAGGAGAGAGAGAAATTACGTAATGATTGTCAGTGGGCGGTCCTTAGTAATTCACGTTGGGCTCACTAGAGGGCCGGGTATAAAAAGGGAAGTCTAGCCATTTTTTCTTCAGAACTCATTAGGCAGAGCGACTTCTCATTCCCCTTGCTAACTATATATATTCTTCTGACTGATGTGAACTTTCTCTACTACCTTACATTCTTATCTCCTCTTTTCCCTGCCTGTTTAACTTCCATGGTCCCGTTGGTGCAGAGCTAGTCAGCCAACGTATTATCGCTTGAGTTCTCACGAGATACATGCCTATTAGATAGCCTATTTTGGAAGGGTTAACTTAGAATAGGATTGATTTATGTTTGTTGCACTTGTATATGCATTTCCCTGTGTGTTATTATTATTATTCCTGTTTTCTGCTAGTCTAGATAATGCTAGACTGGGGTAAGGCTTTTCTGTGTTACGAGTTGTTGTTTGATGCAGTGGTTAAGCGATAAACCTGCATACTCGTTTCGGTTCAGTGAAGCCTAGGTTGTCTTCGCGGCTGACTGTCTTGAGTTAATAATTTACAGTGCGTGAGGGCAAGAGCCTAACCACCCTGTATTTTATTAACAGTTTGTTTTTTACTTTGTCAAGGAGCCGGGAGAAAACCAGATACAAGGGATCTGGATTTCTCAAAGTGCACTTGTTAGTTTTAACGTAATACTTTAAACAGTTGTGAGGAATTCGCTAGGCTACGAGCCGTTTTTGCTCAGTCACTGCTACCTTTTGCCCACAGTACCCCAGCTAGACTTTACTCGATTAGTAGATACAGAATAGTATTGAAGCTTTCCTTATGTATGATATTGTTTATGCACTATTGATTTCATGTGTTGCACGCTTGGCTACTTTAGTGATTAGTGGCCCACGAGCACAATCCGAGTAGGCTATTGCCGTTGTATTCGCGGAGTACTTCTTTTTAATGTTTGCCATTTACTATTGCATATTCTTTTTAATTATTCTTATGCCAATTTAAACCTTTAATAGTATTTAATTGCCAGTGTTTTGCTTATTGAATTACTGTTCAAAATCCGATACGTACTTCTTACGAGCATCCGAGAAGCATCTAACTTTTTCAGAAGATTCCTTGCTCGATGCTTAAGGACTATTAATTAACGTAACGTAATAGTGCCGATCCGAAGTAGAGGGTGGAGGACTTCTTAAGTTCTTAGTCAAGGGTGGATTACTTCGGCTTCTGCCAACACTATTCTTTGGTGTTGTTGTTTCTTACTTCTTTGTTTGATTGTTGACCAGACTAGAGAATTCCTGTCTCTATATTAGTCTGTTGTTGAACACTAGTACCGAGTTCTTGTATACCCCGTTATTGCAGATTGAACTCTGGAGGGTATTGGTGTTTTTTGTTCGGCTGGCAGTACTCAGGGGTTGGGATCGTGTGTTTCCGTTGTGGCAGCGAGCCGTATTCGAGTCCTGATTGAGAGCCCTTGTGTACCCGAGTGCCAGGTCGTAACACCCACCATGCCTAGCTATAGGCAGGCAATTATGGATTATTTCATCTACCCAGTGAAAGTGTTTAGTGAATAATTCGAACTATATATGTATATAAGATGTTACTTGTGACTTTTGGTGACTGAGGGGAGTGAATCTTGGTTAATCCCTTGAGTATTGATGCAGTTTTGTCTAGGTATCATTGATGACTTTACACTATTTTTTGCTTGAAAGACAAATATAATTATCAATAAATACTGCCTACGAAATAAATACATTATAATCACGAAGATGTCACAGGAATGCTTACAGGAAGTATGGTAAGTACTCTATGGAATTTTAGTTATATTACAGTATATATTATATATATATATATATATTATATATAGCCTATATACAGTATATAACAGCCCCAAGGTCCCGAGCAAGCCCAAGGCCCATAATCGAGTATTTATATTATTATTATATTTTGTATTTTATTTAAATATTTATATATTTGATTAATTAGTTTTATTTATTTTATTTTATTTATTTTATTTTATTTATGTTTATTTTATTTATTTTATATATATATACCGTATATATTTGTTTTGTTATTCCTGTTCCCCAGGGTGTCTAGCAGATCAGCCCCAAGGTCCTGAGCAAGCCCAAGGCCCATAATCGAGTATTTATATTATTATTATATTTTTTATTTTATTTATTTTATTTATATATACAGTATATATAATTATATATATATACTGTATATATATATATATATATATATACGTATATACCCGGTATAGGGGAGGTGTGGCGGAGTGGTCTTGCTACTGGACTGGTAATCCAATGGACCCGGGTTCGAATCCCAATATGTCAATGGGAAGATATTATTGGGATGGAATTTGTGCTGTACCTAGTATCAGTGCATTACCACAGCACACCGAAATGCCAAATAAATACCCTCATTGTTCCCTGATAAAATAGCATTGTATGAATATTCCCATATTCAAAAATATGCTACAGGGGGGCAATGCCTAGTGAGTTAAATGCTCAATAGGTGGCGTTCTGAGAGTGAGGGTCCGAGCCTGGGGGATGAGACTGTGAAGCACAGAGATGGAGCAGCTTCAGAGATGGAATTGCTTCTGGCCGTGAAGCTTCGCATGTCTCACTCCCTAGACTGGAGCAAGACCTCACGGGCCTCACCGTGTTCAGCGGTCGAGTGTAAAGGCTATCAGCCTATGCCCGAGAGGTAGTAGTTGGAATATAGAGAAAAAAAAAAAAAAAAAAAAATATATATATATATTTTTTTTTTCTTTATTATTCCTGTTCCCCAGGCTGTCTAGCGGATCAGCCCCAAGGTCCCGAGCAAGCCCAAGGCCCATAATCGAGTATTTATATTATTATTATTATATTTTTTATTTTATTTATTTTATTTATTTTATTTATATATACAGTATATATATATATATATATATATATATATATATATAATATATATATATATATATATATATATATATATATATATATATATATATATATATATATATATATACATATATATATATATATACCCGGTATATAATATATATATATTTTTTTTTATTCCTGTTCCCCAGGGTGTCTAGCGGATCAGCCCCAAGGTCCCGAGCAAGCCCAAGGCCCATAATTGAGTATTTATATTATTATTAAATTTTTATTTTATTTATATATTTATTTATTTTATTTTATTTATTTCATTTTATTTATATTTTTATTTCATTTATTTTATATATATATATATATATATATATATATATATATACCGTATATATATATATATATATATATATATATATATATATATATATATATATATATATTATATTTATATATTTATATAAATGTTGTACATTGTGGCAAAGATATACAACTGTATAAACATTCTCATATATTTACATAACAATAACAATGCATGGAAACAATTGCGCATAGCTCGCGAACCAATAACGCTATATTATTTTTGTTTTCACCATTAGAAAGAGCATAATTTTCCGATGACGGTGATATAAACAGTTATATACGTATCCTAGCAAATAATCCAATGCCGAGGTGGGGAACAGCTCGGAACCCGGCTAGCATTGGCGGAAAAGAGACGGGTGAAGCGTAAATATTCGCATTTTGGCTCTTCATTTCAAATATTCATAGCGCAAAAGTATTTGTCCTAGGAACTTCTAGTTTGTTTTATACTCATTAGCATTATTTGCCGTATTCATACAGCTTAAATTTAAAACCATACACTTCGTAGCGACGAAATAAATCGAAAATGTTGTAAACCATATCTATTTTTTTTTTTTCGGTCACTGCATGGAAACAATTGCGCATAGCTCGCGAACCAATTACGCTATATTATTTTTGTTTTCACCATTCGAAAGAGCACAATTTTTCGATTCTGGTGATATATACAGTTATATACGTATTTGAGCAAATAACGCAACCACGAGGTGGGGAACAGCTCGGAACCCGGCTAGCATCGCCGGAACAGAGATGGGTGAAGCATAAATATTCGCATTTTGGTTTTTCATTTCAAATATTCATAGCGCAAAAAGTATTTGTCCTAGGAACTTCTAGTTTGTTTTATACTCATCAGCATTATTTGTCGTATTCATACAGCCTAAATTTAAAACCATACACTTCGTAGCAACGAAATAAATCGAAAATGTTATAAACCATATCAATCAAAAAACAAAACAAAAATTTGGTCACTGCTTGAGAACTATTGAAGATAAACAATTTCTGTTTTCAGATTTGGAAAGAGGAGAAAAAATACTATTATTTGAGCAAACAAAAATATATGGTCATCACTCACAATTTAGAGCTAGCACGGTGTGAAGACAATTGCATGGGAAATAATTGTATTCCGGACTCATTTACACTTTCATATTTCGATTTATTTACATTTTGTTTTGTTTTATCATGTACTATAAATATTCCTCTTTCCATTGACATATGATGCATCACAATAAACAGCATTCTGGTGGATGAAAATACAGAAAAACACAAGGCTTCGAAAACTCGCCCAGCCTGATATTTCATGGCAAATTAGACGCATTTATGATGCAGAGGTTGCCAGATTAGCAATAATAAATAGAGTTCTCTCACTCTTATAATTACCTCTCCAAAATTAGTTTTCTGCCCACAGCTAACTCAAAGACAACTGCAGAGGTTGAAGTAACTAAACTAAAGGTTTCTAAATACCACCGATGGTAGCAAAGGTTTTAAAATATCCCCAATAGGCCCAAAATCGCGTCATATGTCGGAGAGGGTTAGAGAAGGTCTTACCGTAAGTTAGATAATTAAGTTGCTGGATGCGGGAGGGTTAACTGCACAACACTCCTCTTGGGTTCTGCATACGGTTTTCATAGCCGGCCCATTGTATTGCATGCGCCGTCCTCAGAGATATTTGCATGTACTTAGAATAGGTTTGAGGGTTCTTAGTTAGTATAGATTAAGAACTTTGTGTGTCTCCATTATTGATTTAGTGTTTCTACTCTTTTATTTAATGCTAAACTGGGATAAGGTAACTTTAGTCGTTGTCTCCGATGTGTGTACGGTTTGCTTATACCTACACGACTTCGACCGGTCCTGTGGTAGCCTGGGTTGTCTTTTCGGTTGCGTCCTTTGCGAGTGCAGCATTGTGTTGACTGAGGGTTTTGGCCTGTACCAGTTCCACACTTTGCTGCCTCTTTGCTTGTCTTTAGAGGGTCGCCAGGATAGAACCAGATACTTGTGATCTGGATCTATCGAGAGAGCCCCCTAGTCAATTAACGTAACTTAAATGATGCAGTCTTAAGGACATCGCTAGGCTACGAGCCTGTCTTGCTCAACCCCAGTTCCTTACCTAGAGTATCCCAGCTAGACATTATTAATCGAGTAGACACTTGTTAGTATTTAATATAAGCTCTTTGATATGTGCGCATTATTATTCACAGCATTTATTAGTCTAGGTTGTTGCTGAGCCGCACAACCATAGCAGACTGTTTTGTTGATGAGGAAGTATTTCTTTTAGTGTCAAGCATTGCTACCGTTGCGCATTTATAGTATTCTTGTGTCAGTTAACATTATATGTCCTATCTTTTAGTGTATTCGATTTACACGTGTGGTGTCCTGCCTCCTGCCTTTATATAGTTCTAAGTCCGAGCATCTTATGAGCATCAGACTTTCTTCAGAAGTTTCCAGATCTATGCTGTAGGACTATACTTCACTTTCTTTCAGATAGGAGTGAAGAGTTTATTGTTGTTTAGAGTAACTGTATTGAAGCATCTTTTTTATTGTATTAAATCTTGCAGTGATTTAATTGATCTTTCCATAGATTCCTTTTTATGTATTTTAACGTAACTTGCATCTTGTTTGTTATCAGGCTATACCAATGCAGGTTAGCCTGAAGTAGAGTACATTTATGCCCAGTTAAGGATACCCCGCTATCGCAGATTAACCCTGGAGGGTATAGGTGTTTTTGTTCGCCGGCATATAAGTTCGAGGGTTTGGATCTAGCGTACCGTTGTTGCATAGTGCCCTATTACTAGTCCAATCATTGAGTGCCCTTGTTTTATTTGTAGTCCCAGTCATAACAATATCTACACACTTAACCTGGGACATATCCATTACTGTACTGGGACAGTCTCTTAACCTAGGAGTAGGGCTCGAATCTTGCTGTCTGTATCCGCCCCATTCCTCTCATTATCATACTCCCAATTTTAGGTGATACCGGTACAGGCCAGGTTTGCCTTTAGGTCTCTTCGGCCTACCGTATCCTGGCAGATGGGGGGTAATCACACGTCTTCTTGCGGTCCTTGAACCCTCGTACAGTACACGAGTTCAGCATCCTGCCCTCAGCCGATGGGAGGGGTGAATCTCCGATCCTCCGCCACCAGCATCGCATCGACTCCGTCCCAAACTGGTTCCCTGTTAAGTTAACATTTCTTAGCAGTCTGGTTGACATATGTCTAACCCTTAATAATGGGGTTAATCAATGTCCTAATTAAGGTACACAGTAATACTAAAACAAATACATATAAAAATATATGGATTCCTATTAATGTATAAAAATAGATGAGCTCATATAAATACAAAAATACAATGCCAGATTAAATTATGACATTACAGTACAGTACCGAAATAATCTCTTAAGGCATCCAAAGATCCTCTAATTAAGTACAGGTAGGCTACATATGTTACTCAGCAGTACTCTACACACAATTGGAAATACATAATTACACAGCATATCTATGGATAAATAATTCATACAAATTTTAGTTAAATCAATACAATAATGGCATAAATCAAAGGTAATTGTCATGGTCAAACTTAACAGGTTGCACTGCCCGACGTGGAGGGTACTACACAAGGCTCAAACAAAGCTTAACGTTATTCCTACTGTAACTCGAGTCACTTATCCCCTGAAATCAGCTGCCCAGAATCTCGCTAGAGCTTCCATCCCTTGCAATGCAAATCTGTACATTAGACCATGTCAAACAAAATTATATCATAGCAATCAATACTCATAATAAGCTCTAAAAGCACAATAATTAATAATAGCCTACTGTACTCCCAATTAGGTCACAATAGGGTAGCCTAACTTCAGGTATTTATCTTGTACCAAAGTAAAATCATATAAACATAACAATTCAGCAAATATCCATACCTAACCGGCCTTTTAACTAGTTAACTTTAAGTAACAAGAGGTAAGAACAAGTAATCATCTGAAATAAACCCGACCAAAAGGGGGTCGGAATTTGACGGTACTGGGGTTGGGAAATGAGGACCTCTAAATCAAGATAACAAGTAACTCTTTACACTATAACCCAGTAAAAACATTTAAAATGAACAATAAACAGGCCTAGGAGACGTTAGTTATAAAAACTTATCTGATTAGGCCTAGGTGGGGAACGTCGGAAACACGAGAGGTAAACAAAACTAGGATACTATCTCAAACGAAGGTCCTTTGCGGATTTACACGTTAAAATACAATAATATTCACCAAATTGCATGGTCCTATAACCTCAAAGTATCCAACAAGCTCTAAACATACAATACAGCTGTTACATTAGTAATTTACTCAACCTGGTCGTCTCTCCGAAATGCGAGATGGTCTAAAACCTAAAATGGCGGTCAAGCTTCAAAAGCATTTTAATCAACATTCATCGCCCTCAATTCTACTCTTAACCCGTCCAGCCCCAGCGACGCGTCTGGCGCATCGCCTATGTATGTAACGCACAGCCCCAGCGACGCGTCTGACGAGTCACCCTAATTTCTCCGACCGTAACCTCAGGTGTAGCCACTCGAGAGGGCTCAGATTTGTATGGGAACTGTGTACGTATCCCACACAACCGTGCCGATGGTTGAAAACTCTCAAAGTCCACGTGCGTGCGCGTGAGCGCGCAATAACCTGTTTTTTTGGGGAAATTGTCTTCAATTTTTTAGTCTTGTAAAATACGTTTTCGGGGGCTCTGTAGGACCATTTTTTAAGCTTTTTGAGCGGTTTTTCGTGGTTTTTCCTTCATTCCTAACCCATTCGCTATTGTTTCTGGAATAAAACAATTTTTTGAAAACGGGCCGGGTTCTGGTGAACAAAAAATAAAAAACTAGGCGGGGCTCCATGGGTTAACTGGTGTTCTCACGCTACCTCAGGATGATGTAAACTGTGAAAGACAAACTAGCAAAATAGGCTAGCCTAAGTTTGGTCGGGAATTATGGAAAAACACGAGAATTGGACGCCCACCAAATGGCTTCCCTCTGACTGAAATTGTTACACACAAGTTAATTTGACATTAATTTGAAATAACAAAGTCTAAAATATCAGAAAACACTTAGCAAAGGTGCACATATTCAAATTGTTACAGAACACAAGAATAATGGGGATATTTGACTGGTTGTAGGCACTTGGTAGGTGGGGGGGCTTGGTTGGCCCAGCCTAGGGTAGGCTCGAGTTCACGAATATGTGAATCACAGTTATACATCCTACATTACACACCTAGTACTCCAAATTCTGAATAATCAATGCCTTACAATGCTATAAACCTTATTTACGAACCTCTGAATGGAGGGAAAGGAAGCCTAAGTCCGGAGAAGAAGCGGGGAATGATGACAGAGTCTAGACGTTGTGGACACAACGTAGCGGCTGGGTCACGGCAGTGAGAGCATTGACCACTAAGGGTGACGTGGCTTGGGGAGGATAATGGCGGTAGTTTACACAAGGGAGCATTACTCTAAATTCGAAAAGGAAAGACTTTTACATGGAATAACAAAAAGGGGTGACAGGATAAATTAGGCTTGAAAGTATTTAGCTAGATTTGAGAATATTAGTTCTCCTGATCTAGGCTAATTCCCTCTTTACATAGACAAGGGTTACTTAACCCTTGTTAAAAGATACATTTCCCTTAAATATAGGGAAGAGTGAATGAAGGGGAAAAAGTCCTACAGTTAAGTCAAACCTTACAAAAGATACTAAAAGGGAAAGTACATGTCTCCCTGTTACACACCAAACGGGGGAAGTACAATTTCTTCCCATTACACAGCTCTACCTTTTCTTGGAAAACTTTTTACCGCATTCACTCTTTCATCAACATAACCATTATACAGTTACAAATTAATCCGCCTTGACTTATTACAGCAGAAATTCTGATCTGCCTGGCATCTTACCATGCCCAGAGCTCGCAGTCCCTATACCCAACGTCTTAGAATCTGAAACATTACTGTACTGTACTCTGCCTGTGGGGCGTCCCTTCCTTCAACAACAAATCACTATACCACTCTATAAAGTGTCCCTCCTTTTCAGGAGAGTGCCAACCAGGCACTATCTTGTCCCTGTAGAGACAGCCTCTCTCCACCCATTTATTGCTTGGAAAACCACAGGTGACCAGACTAGAGAGCAACGTGGACGCCCGTATCGTGGGAGTCGCTTCACACTCTGTGTGCTGGCTGAGCCTCGGGACGAAAGGAGTATAACCCCAGTCAACCATAAAGGTACTCAGAGCCAACAGCACTTCCTGATGGGAACGCCACTACCCTAGGCCCAATCACCTGTATGACGTTCTACACAACCCGGGAACCTACGTCCCTTAAAGTTTCGCTGCACGGGGGTTTGACCGGAAAGATTATATAAACATGCGGGGGACACAGGGGAGTACACAAGAAGACGACCCACAACAGGGATTCTACGGTACACTCTAACAAGATTCTATATAACGCCGGGCCGGCTGACGGGCTCTTGGTGCTAAAATCTCGGTTGATAGTCTTCCTCAACCGGCATTTCAACTTGCTCTACTTGCCAATACTCCTCACCCACGAACGGTTTCACTTTCTCAGCGGCCCTTTTCATAAACACACCCGTATAGGGATTTACCAGCTTATACACAGCCCCGTCTCGGACTACTTCCGTAACCCTAAAGGGACCTACCCTCTTTGCGTTCAACTTTTGCCTAGTCCCTGGTAGTGGATTCTCGTTCCTGATCCATACCATGTCGTCCACATTGACCTTTTCATTCCGGCGGTTTCGATTAGCCACGTCTCTAATCTTCCTGGCCATGGTCAGTGAGGTCTGTTCCAGGACCTCTCTCGTGACGGACATAGCCTCTTGGCGTTCCTCATTTTCTATTGATGGTAACGCTGCACCTAATTGTCTGGGAGCGCAACGACCAAAGAACGCAAAATGAGGTTGTTCCCCTAGCGTGGTATGCACTGCGCTGTTCAAGATTCGCTGACACTCACCCACATACTGGGCCCACCTTAAGGGGTGCCCTTTACACAAGGTTGCTAAGACCGTCTTTAACCCTTGTCTAGTGGGGGGGTTTTGGGCTTATTTGGGCATATTCAGGCTCTCCTGAATGATAAATCAAGTATCTGCATGAAAAAAAAATGATTTAGCCAAAAATTAGGCGCTAAAAGCTTCAAAATGAGACCAGAACGAGCTACGTAGCACTCGTGGTTCTCATACAGTGATACCAGTAACATGGGAGTTTAGCGTATAGCGGCATATTTTTCCCAGCTATGCTCACTACTGGCTACACTGCCGGCCTCTCGAGAACACAGGGAACATGAGTTAATGGGCGGCGGTAAGCCCTGGGAGTCGGCTGTCTGGCCCGCTGCGCTCCCGGCCATTTGCACTCGATTTTAACCCTTTAAAAGCCTTAATAATGCTCCTAACTTGCTGCAAATTGGAGCCGGACTTAAGTCCGACCCCGATCTTTAAGGGTTAATGTCCGATGCATCTGTTCGGTCACACTGTTGCCACGTGGGTGATAAGGAGTCACATATCCCAACTTAATATTAAATGAAGTACATAAATCTCGGAACTGTTGCGAGGTAAACTCTCCACCATTATCAGAGAGGAGGGGCTGAGGCGAACCGAAATCGCATACGTACTCTCGGAACTTCTCACCGACCTCCGCCGAAACCTTGGACCTTAACTTATAGAACCTTACAAATCTACTGTAGTGATCGGTTACTGTCAGAATGTAACGATACCCCTGGGCTCCTGCCGTCATATCCGTAAGATCAACACTGACTCTCTCCAAAGGTTGCTTAACGGGTGGCAATTCCTGCCAGCGCTGCTGGAGTCCTTGGGTGCCCTTATACTGCTGACAGACCGAACACTCCCTAACATAAGTACTTAAATCACTACGTAAATTAGGCCAGTAAAACAGCGACTTGGCCTTCATGATACTCTTAAATCTACCCAGATGACCAGACTCTTGGTCATGTGCCAAATTCAACTCAGCTTTCTTCAGCTCACTCGGCACAACCAGAAGGTAATTCAGACTTCCGTCCGACTTAGCCACTACAAAATAAAGGACTCCTTGGTCCACTACAAACTCATCGAGTGTAGTTCGAGGATAGCGATGCTTAGGTAAGGCCCCACCTTCGAGGAAAACTATGAGATCCTTCCATCGGGCCTCCTGGCACTGCAACTCCCTCATCTCGGCGCTGGTCTTACCTAACCATTTCTGACCCTGTTACCACCTCACTTCTCTCACGGGTCGACTTAACTGGACGGCAACATAATTCTTAGGACCCGGCTTGTAACTGATGTCAAACCTATACTCTCGCATCTCTAGACTCCACCGACTCATGCCAGCTGACTTAGTCTTCTTCGTAAAGGTCGACACCAATGGCTGATGATCCGTCATGAGGTTGAAACGGACTCCTCACAAGTAGTGGTGAAACTGTCTACATGCTAATACTACGGCTAAAGCTTCACGATCAGTGGTGGAGTAGCGAGTTTCAGCGGGCTTCAATTTCTGACTAAAGCCCCATGGGCCGCAGGGTGCTGTCTGACTGAAGTTGCAGCAAAGCTGCGCCAACATGGGTACCGGAACCATCTGTATGCAGAAGGAACTTGCGATGCATGTCCGCTTTCACTAGAACTGGTGCACTAACTAACAAGGTTTTCAGCTTTTGGAACGCCTCTTCACACTCCGAGGACCATTCAAACTGGGCATACTTCTTGGTTAACTCAGTCAAGGGAGCTGCATATTTGGCAAAATGAGGAATGCACTTACTGTAAAAACAGGCCATGACCAAAAATTGCCGTATTTCCTTGACGTTCGAGGGGGACTTAATGTTGATCACAGCTTCGACGTTCTCCGGATCTGGTCTACACCCTTGTTCAGAAATGAGGTGGCCCAGAAATTTTACCTCAGGGTGCGCAAATTGGCACTTAGTGAGATTCATTTTCAGGCCCATCGTGGCAAAGTGACTGAAAAGAGTAGATATACGAGTCAGAAGCTCATCAAAGCTAGGTGCCCATAGCAGCACATCATCCAGATAGTTTCTGACCCAGCCTTCCTTTGCCAAGGGAGCCAGGACAGAACCCATCTGCCGTGTGAATATGGCCGGGCTACAACTGAGCCCAAAAGGTAGCCGCTTGAAACGATATAACGCTACTCCATCGCTGAAAGTCGTCAGATCTCGGCTCTCATCATCCAGTGGAATCTGGTAGTACGCGTCCTTGAGATCCAGCGTGGCATAATACTTGTGTCCAGTAGTCAATTCCACTATCTCATCTAACCTGGCCAGTGGCTGGATGTCGGCCTGTAGTCTCGTATTGACCTGACGATAATCCAAACACATGCGCTTGGTGCCATCAGGTTTAGCAACTAAGACTATAGGGCTCAACCAAGCCGCCGTTGAAGGCTCGATGATATCCTCCTTCAACATGTCGTTCAACATCTGTGCGAGAATTGGCTTTGCTTTCTCCAGGGTCCTATACAAAGGGCTTCTTGTAGGGGTAGGGTCTGAAACATGAATATGGGCCGGGGGAACATTCATAGTGCCTAATTCGTGTTCACTCAAGATGAAAATCGAATTATGCTCCTTGAGAACATGCCCCAACTGACCCTTCTGACCATCCTCCAAGTGGTCCCATTGACACTTGTCAATCAAAGACTGTAACTTTTCCTCTCGGGTCCCCGAGGAGGAGGGCTGATCCATGTCAGGTAGCATAGCATTGCTGACTTTGGTCTTCATGCACTGGGGTACATCGTGAATCTGACTCTCTGCCAGTTTCTCGTACGTAGCTAGGAGGGTGCCAGGCTTCAGGACCATTCTCCCACGGGATATATTTGCGAAAGGGAGAAAGACTTCGGCTTCACTGGCAACTCGCACACATGTTGGAAGTTCTTGTTGAAGAGCAGGGTTCCGGGGCTGAATTTCAAGAATGCTGTTTATGTCCTCACCAACAATAACAGGGAGCACGACAGTCTGGTAAGGACCTATTACCATTCGACGGGGCAGCCGAATGCAATTTTCTTTCAGGGGCTTCACCTCAGGGAGTGTAGCCTTGACTCGGCGAACAGATCTCGCTTTTCTTTTGCTTGTAATAACATGATGGATGTCGTAGGTAACATCCCCCAAACGTAGCGTCTGACGTGGATGATTCCATAACATAGGGTAGCGACCCAAAAGGTCGACCCCAAGAAGCAGGTCAGTGTCCATATAGTCGTCTGGGATCACCACCGCCAAGTGCTGTATTGTCTGGGACATTCCTACGCATACCGCAAGGGAGACCATGCCCAAAATCCTTAGGGAGGTACCGGTAATTCCAACGAGGGAGGGAATATTCTTGCTGAGAAAGATAGAGAGCCCCAACTCAATCACCAAGGACTGCTTAACGAGCGTGAGCTCACTACCGGTATCTACCATGGCGCGACACGATCTCTGGTTTACTACGAGGAAAATGGTTGGAGATTCGTTCGAGGTCTCGAGTCACCGTGTTGCTCTACCCTCTCGCCCTGGGCAGTCAGGTTTCCCACGTCTACAATTCTCTCTCAGGCAGTCGAAACATGCTAAACGTGGGGGACAATCCGCCCTGTTGTGCTCCTTGGTTCTACAGAATGGGCATCCTGTATACTGAGGTCTTCGTGCTAATCTCTGGAGATCCTGTGACAAGGTCGTCAGAGACTCCTGGAGGCGGATGAATCTATCGTCCACTCCCATTGGTGGAAGGAGAGGGGTCGTCAGGGAAGGTTGGCTACTGCTGGGAGGCAGGGTAGTCACTGGGGCATGGTGTTTCATTACCTCACAAACTCGTCCTGCTGCGACCATTCGTTCCGCATGGTTCTGCAGCTGACGTTCAAGGTTCAGGTGCCTCAGGATCTCCTTCAGGGGTATCTCAACAGGCATGTATCGATCCACCTGTTGCTTAACGGACGAGGGGAGGGTCGCGTGGAGTCTTATTTTAAGCCACTGGTCGCGTGGGGGTAAAGTTTCCCCTGGGAACATTGACTGGATCATACTATAGCTATACGTCATCTTCTGGACGTAATCATAAGGATCTTCTGAGATGACGTATATGTTCTGTTCTGCTTCTCGGAACGACTCGGACATTGTTGGTGTCTTATGAAAGAACTGCTTCAGGAACTGGATGAACTCGGACCAGGTCTTTAACTTTCCCTGAGCTGTCTCTACTTGTACCAGAACAGCCAGGTCGGAATCCAACTTGAACTTGGCCAGGTTCAACCTTGCCTCGTCATGGGACATACAGGCTTCGATCCGCATCTGAAAGACTTCAATCTTAGTGGAAGCCATATAGGATCGTAACTCATTCATGTGAAGCATGGGTACATCTCGGGAACTAATCCTTTCACTACGTCGGGGGTAGAACTGACGGAGGGGAGCTGGGGGGTGTGAAGAAGAATGGGAGGGTGAGACTGGGGGATTACGAATCAAGGGTACTGGAGGGGGAGAAGGAGCGGGAGGTGTTGGGGTTGAAGATCTTAAAGGGTCCGCAAAGGCAAGAGGCGAAGGCGGGGAAAGGCTCTCAATGCTGGGGGTTGGTTATGGAGTACCAGTTGGGCTCTGGAACATCTCTCGGTCTCTCACGTCTCGCACTTGGTCTGCCAATGCTGACATTCCACCGACTAATTGTTCTAGTACGGCTTTCATCTGGTCCATTTCACTCTGACCTTCCTCCCACTGGTCGACCGTGACAAACCGGGAACTGTCCGTATCCTCAACTTACACTTCACTTCCTTGTTCCTCATTCCTCCTGACTAATGCGTCCTGCACATCGTGCCTTGGCTCTAGATTAGGAATCTCCATCTCGGACAGGAAGGACAATTGATAGACAACTAATGCCCGGAAAGCACTAACCACCGCTATCTCAACTTTGCGGTTCCTTCACAGTCACTGTGACTCTTGCTGGTATCTGCTGTACTTAAAGATTCCCTGAAATATTACACTAACCGTATTGAAATATGGTAGCATGGCTAATACTGTTTGTGGTAACTGTTTCACGGGTTGGTAGCGTGAAAAGGACAACTGCAACATACTAATTCTAAACACCCTAGTGAAAGTGTAAGAACCAGTACTGTACAGTCTCTTCTACTGGGGGTACGGGATTAATTCTTGAGCCCTGAACGGAACAGGAGCATGTCAAACCATGGCCTCCTAAAGAAATCTCACTGCTGTACACCACTGTAACGTGGGGGGGGGGGGGGGGGTTTCAGTTTTCACCTTCCCTTCTACTGCGAACAAGAGAGAGAGAGAGAGAGAGAGCGAAAAAGAAGGATTAAGCTGCGAAGGTGGAAAATAGAAACTACAGGTTAGAAAGGAAGAGAAAGGAAGAGATTGACAACAAACCCATTACTGCATTCTAATTAATGAGAGGACAACCCTGTTTGGTTGACTCACTTCCAACATCCTTCGAGGAAGGGGAAAAGCGGCAACTCCGGCACGATGATAAGCCCAAAGAACCACAAAAACCCCACTGAGACCTAGCATATTCTTTACTTTCTAGATATCACCTAAGGATGTTTTGGGGAACGGTAATTCATTCAAATAATTTGATCGCCCACCTTCAGGTGAACTGGCCGTCCCCGTGGTTTTCTTTTTCTTCATGCAATCGTGACTCATGCTCATTATTCAGGTACATTAACTGGGACAGTAGGATAAATCGGAGGCTAGCAAAGACCAAGCAAGAACTTCACCTTCAAGGTTGGTTGACAAGACTTTAACTCTCGGTTAGGCTACTGGTACTACTCTTAAACCAATTTAATACTGACGGTTCCGATTTACAATCCTGACAACACATTTAGATCCAAATAGGTACGGGATGATAGATACAAACATGTTGCAGTAATATTGCAGCTTGATATTAATAGGAGGAATATTTACCGTTTACCAAACTCTTGTCATTGGTACAGTATCTACTTATATCTACACACTTAACCTGGGACATATCCATTACTGTACTGGGACAGTCTCTTAACCTAGGAGTAGGGCTCGAATCTTGCTGTCTGTATCCGCCCCATTCCTCTCATTATCATACTCCCAATTTTGGGTGATACTGGTACAGGCCAGGTTTGCCTTTAGGTCTCTTCGGCCTACCATATCCTGGCGGATGGGGGGTAATCACACGTCTTCCTGCGGTCCTTGAACCCTCGTACAGTACACGAGTTCAGCATCCTGCCCTCAGCCGATGGGAGGGGTGAATCTCCGATTCACCGCCATGAGCATCGCATCGACTCCGTCCCAAACTGGTTCCCTGTTAAGTTAACATTTCTTAACAGTCTGGTTGACATATGTCTAACCCTTAATAATGGGGTTAATCAATGTCCTAATTAAGGTACACAGTAATACTAAAATAAATACATATACAAATATATGGATTCCTATTAATGTATAAAAATAGATGAGCTAATATAAGTACAAAAATACAATGCCAGATCAAATTATGACATTACAGTACAGTACCGAAATAATCTCTTAAGGCATCCAAAGATCCTCTCATTAAGTACAGGTACATATGTTACTCAGCAGTACTCTACACACAATTGGAAATACATAATTACACAGCATATCTATGGAGAAATAATTCATACAAATTTTAGTTAAATCAATACAATAATGGCATAAATCAAAGGTAATTGTTATGGTCAAACGTAAAAGGTTGCACTGCCCGACGCGGAGGGTACTACACAAGGCTCAAACAAAGCTTAACGTTATTCCTACTGTAACACGAGTCACGTATCCCCTGAAATCAGCTGCCCAGAATCTCACTACAGCTTCCATCCCTTGCAATGTAACTCTGTACATTAGACCATGTCAAACAAAATTATATCATAGCAATCAATACTCATAATAATCTCTAAAAGGACAATAATTAATAATAGCCTACTGTACTCCCAATTAGGTCACAATAGGGTAGCCTAACTTCAGATATTTATCTTGTACCAAAGTAAAATCATATAAACATAACAATTCAGCAAATATCCATACCTAACCGGCCTTTTCACTAGTTAACTTTAAGTAACAAGAGGTAAGAACAAGTAATCATCTGAAATAAACCCGACCCAAAGGGGGTCGGAATTTGACGGTACTGGGGTTAGGAAATGAGGACCTCTAAATGAAGATAAACAGTAACTCTTTACACTATAACCCAGTAAAAACATTTAAAATGAACAATAAACAGGCCTAGGAGACGTTAGTTATAAAAACTTATCTGATTAGGCCTAGGTGGGGAACGTCGGAAACACTTGAGGTAAACAAAACTAGGATACTATCTCAAACGAAGGTCCTTTGCGGATTTACACGTTAAAATACAATAATATTCACCAAAATGCATGGTTCTATAACCTCAAAGTATCCAACAAGCTCTAAACATACAATACAGCTGTTACATTAGTAATTTACTCAACCTGGTCGTCTCTCCGAAATGCGAGATGGTCTAAATCCTAAAATGGCGGTCAAGCTTCAAAAGCATTTTAATCAACATTCATCACCCTCAATTATACTCTTAACTGGTGTTCTCACGCCTCCTCAGGATGATGTAAACTGTGAAAGACAAACTAGCAAAATAGGCTAGCCTAAGTTTGGTCGGGATATATGGAAAAACACGAGAATTGGAAGGCCACTAAATGGCTTCCCTCTGACTGAAATAGTTACACGCAAGTTAATTTGATGTTAATTTGGAATAACAAAGTCTAAAATATCAGAAAACACTTAGCAAAGGTGCACATATTCAAAGTTTTACAGAACACAAGAATAATGGGGATATTTGACTAGTTGTAGGCACTTGGTAGGTGGAGGGGCTTGGTTGACGCAGCCTAGGGTAGGCTCGAGTTCACGAATATGTCAATCACAGTCATACATCCTACATTACGCACCTAGTACTCCTAATTCTGAATAATAAATGCCTTTCAATGCTATAAACCTTATTTACGAACCTCTGAATGGAGGGAAAGGAAGCCTAAGTCCGGAGAAGAAGCAGGGAATGATGACAGAGTCTAGACGTTGTGGACACAACGTAGCGGCTGGGTCACGGCAGTAAGAGCATTGACCACTAAGGGTGACGTGGCTTGGGGAGGATAATGGCGGTATTTTACACAATGGAGCATTACTATAAATTAAAAAAGGAAAGACTTTTACATGGAATAACAAAAAGGGGTGACAGGTGTGACGCATGTCGAGTATGAGCATGCTGTACAGAACGCCCAGTCATGCCCCACTCTCGCTAGGATCGTCAGGGCAGGAACTTTGGCTGTAGTCTGTGTAGAGTTTCCTAACTTAGTTTATGTGAGCCGTTGTACTATAAGTATTATAAATATGTATTTTGTTTTCATCTGAGTCAACGAGTTCTATTTTATATCATTAGTTATAAGTGTTGTGTGTGGGACTTATTTGTAATGATGAGAGGAGAGAGAGAGTTTACGTAACGGGGGGACAGTGAGTGCGCCATGCGGCAGGTAGGCCTAATTCCCTCCTCCCTCCTCCCTCCTTCCCCTCAGTGCGTGGGAAATCCTTTGTCGATCCCAGATTGAGAGAGAATATTACGTAATGATTGCTAGTGGGCGGTCCTTAGTAGTTGGCGATATGCTCACTAGAGGGCCGAGTATAAAAAGGGAAGGCTCGCCGCATTTTATTCAGAACTCATTAAGGCAGAGCGACTTCTCATATCCCTTGCAACTATATATATTCTTCCGACTGATGTGAACTTTCCCTACTCTCTGTACCGCCTACCTTCTTCTTTTCCCGAACCCTTTTTAACCTCAATGACCCCTTTGGTGCAGATTTAGTCAGCCAAAGTATTATCGCTTGAGTTCTCACAAGATATATGCCTATTAGATAGCCTATTTTGGAAGGGATAACTAGAATAGGATTGATTAATGTTTGTTGCACTCGTATATGCATTTCCCTGTGTATGATTATTCATGTTCCTGTTTTCTGCTGATCTAGGTGATGCTAGACTGGGATAAGGCTACTAGAGTTGTGATTCCCGATGTGTATTAGGTTTTGTTGAACCTGTACAATCGCAACGGAGACTTGGAAAGCCTAGGTGGTCTTTCTGACTGTGTACCTTGTGAGTTTAGCACTGTGTTGCGAGTGAGGGCTTTTGCCTCTGCCACCCAGCACTGTGCTAACTCGTTTGCTTGACTTTGAGAGGATCGCCAGGAGAGAACCAGATACTAGTGATCTGGATCTCTCAAGAGAGCATCCCGTCAATTACCGTAATTTGGCCGCACAGTCTTAAGGACCTCGCTAGGCTACGAGCCGCTTGCTCAGCCATTGTTTCCTAGCCTACTACATCCCAGCTAGACTTTGCTCGGTCAGCAGATACAGCATAGTATTGAAGCTTTCCTTATGTATGTTATTGTTTATGCACTATTGATTTCATGTGTGGCACGCATAGCTACTTTAGAGATTAGTGGCCCCCGAGCACAATCCTAGTAGGCTATTGCCAGTGCATTGTCGGAGTACTTCTTTTATATGTTTGCCATTTACTACTGTCTATTCTTATAATTCTTCTTATGTCAATTTAAAGCCTTTAATATTAGTTAATTGCCAGTGTGTTGCTTATTGAATTGCTGTTCAAAATCCGATACTTACTTCTTACGAGTATCCGAGAAGCATCTAACTTTATCAGAAGATTCCTTGCTCGATGCTCGAGGACTATTGTTTAACGTAACGTAATAGTGCCGATCCGAAGTAGAGGGTGGAGGACTTCTTAAGTTCTTAGTCAAGGGTGGATTACTTCGGCTTCGGCCAACACTATTCTTTGGTGTTGTTGTATTTACTTCTTTGTTTGATTGTTGACCAGACTAGATAACTCCCGTCTTTTTATTAGTCTGTTGTGAAACACTAGTACCGAGTTCTTGTATACCCCGTTATAGCAGATAGAACTCTGGAGGGTATTGGTGTTTTTTGTTCGGCTGGCAGTACTCTGGGGTTGGGATCGTGTGTTTCCGTTGTGGCAGCGAGCCATACTCGAGTCCTGTTTGAGAGCCCTAGTGTACCCGAGTGCCCGGTCGTAACACAGGATAAATTAGGCTTGAAAGTATTTAGATAGATTTGAGAATATTAGTTCTCCTCCTGATCTAGGCTAATTCCCTCTTTACATAGACAAGGGTTACTTAACCCTTGTTAAAAGATACATTTCCCTTAAATAGGGAAGAGTGAATGAAGGGGAAAAAGTCTTACAGTTAAGTCAAACCTTACAAAAGATACTAAAAGGGAAAGTACATGTCTCCCTGTTACACACCAAAAGGGGGAAGTACAATTTCTTCTCATTACACAGCTCTACCTTTTCTTGGAACACTTTTTACCACATTCACTCTTTCATCAACATAACAATTATACAGTTACAAATTAACCCCTTCAGACTCATATGACGCAGAGGTTGCCAGATTAGCAATAAGAAATAGAGTTCTCTCACTCTTATAATTACCTCTCCAAAATTAGTTTTCTGCCCACAGCTAACTCAAAGACAATTGCAGAGGTTGAAGTAACTAAACTAAAGGTTTCTAAATACCCCTGATGGTAACAAAGGCTTTAAAGTATCCCTAATCGGCTCAAAATTGCGTCATATATCGGAGAGGGTTAATCCGCCTTAACTTATTACAGCAGAAATTCTGATCCGCCTGGCATCTTACCATGCCCAGAGCTCGCAGTCCCTATACCCAACGTCTTAGAATCTGAAACATTACTGTACTGTACTCTGCCTGTGGGGCGTCCCTTCCTTCAACAACAAATCACTATACCACTCTATAAAGTGTCCCTCCTTTTCAGGAGAGTGCCAACCAGGCACTATCTTGTCCCCGTAGAGACAGCCTCTCTCCACCCCTTTATTGCTTGGAAAACCCCAGGTGACCAGACTAGAGAGCAACGTGGACGCCCGTATCGTGGGAGTCCCTTCACACTCTGTGCGCTGGCTGAGCCTCGGGACGAAAGGAGTATAACCCCAGTCAACCATAAAGATACTCAGAGCCAACAGCACGTCCTGATGGGGACGCCACCACCCTAGTCCCAATCACCTGTATGACGTTCTACACAACCCGGGAACCTACGTCCCTTAAAGTTTCGCTGCACGGGGGTTTGACCGGAAAGATTATATAAACATGCGGGAGCCACAGGGGAGTACACAACAAGATGACCCACAACAGGGATTGTATGGTACACTCTAACAAGATCCTATATAACGCCGGGCCGGCTGACGGGCTCTGGGTGCTAAAATCTCAGGTTGATAGTCTTCCTCAACCGGCATTTCAACTTGCTCTACTTGCCAATACTCCTCACCCATAAACGGTTTCACTTTCTCAGCGGCCCTTTTCATAAACACACCCGTATAGGGATATACCAGCTTATACGCAGACCCATCTCGGACTACTTCCGTAACCCTAAAGGGACCTACCCACTTTGCGTTCAACTTTTGGCTAGTCCCTGGTAGTGGATTCTCGTTCCTGATCCATACCATGTCGTCCACATTGACCTTTTCATTCCGGCGGTTTCGATTAGCCACGTCTCTAAACTTCCTGGCCATGGTCAGTGAGGTCTGTTCCAGGACCTCTCTCGCGACGGACATAGCCTCTTGGCGTTCCTCATTTTCTATTAATGGTAACGCTGCACCTAATTGATTGGGAGCGTAACGACCAAAGAACGCGAAATGAGGTTGTTCCCCTAGCGTGGTATGCACTGCGCTGTTCAAGATTTGCTGACACTCACCCACATACTGGGGCCACCTTAACCCACTGAGCCCCAGCGACGCAGGGTTTGCGTCCACAATGTATGTAACGCTAAACCCCAGCGACGCATGGTTTGCGTCCTGGCCGGTCCGGTCCCAATTACTCCGGTCCTATGGCACCTAGAGGGCTCAGATTTGTATGGAAACTGTGTAAGTATCCCACACATCCATGACGATGGTTGAAAACTCTCAAAGTCCAACCGCGTGCGTGTGAGCATGCAAAAATATGTTTTTTTGGGGAAATTGCCTTCAATTTTTTACTCATGTAAAATCCGTTTTCAGGGGCTCTGTAGGACCATTTCTTGAGCTTTTTGATCGGTTTTTCGTGGTTTTTCCTTCATCTCTAACCCATTCGCTATTGTTTCTGGAATAAAAAAAAAAATCAGAATCAGCTGGTCCTGGGTGGTACATTTATAAATATTTAGCTGGTACTCAGCAGGTTAAGGGGTGCCCTTTACACAAGGTTGCTAAGACCGTCTTTAATGTCCGATGCATCTGTTCGGCCACACTGTTGCCACGCGGGTGATAAGGAGTCACATATCCCAACTTAATATTAAATGAAGTACATAAATCTCGGAACTGTTGCGAGGTAAACTCTCCACCATTATCAGAGAGGAGGGTCTGAGGCGAACCGAAATCGCATACGTACTCTCGGAACTTCCCACAGATCTCCGCCGAGACCTTAGACCTTAACTTATAGAACCTTACAAATCTACTGTAGTGATCGGTTACTGTCAGAATGTAACGATACCCCTGGGCTCCTGCCGTCATATCCGTAAGATCAACACTGACTCTCTCCAAAGGTTGCTTAACCCGGGAGCTGCGGGAAGACTCTTAAGAGTTCCCCCGGCGGACTGCGGGACGACTCTCTGGAGTAAGTAAAACTAAAAATCAACTTTTTACATCAATTTTTTTTTTTTTTTTTAATTTTTTTTTTTTAATTTATTTTTTTTTTTTTTGGCCCCTGGGCCATGCAAAATCTCAGTCCTCTACCTCCCCTCCTTCCCCACTTTCCTCCTATTCCTCAGTTATCACCTATTTTCCCTATTATTCCCTTATTCTGAGGTATATTTTCGTGCTAACATTAGCGAGTTGCAAGCAGGGTGTTGTCATCACTGATGGCCATCGAGTGCAAGAGAGAGAGAGAGAGTATCGATCGACTGTGTCGCAGTGGCCTTGGGGAAAATTGGCGGGAAGGTAGCTTGCCTCACCCATACATTATACAACTCGCGGGCTATATCTCCGATTTTGACCATCCAAACGCTGTTTTCACTCGTTTTATTGTTGTTTCAGGTTAATACCTTTATAATCAACCCATAATAGGCGCATATGGATAATTATTAATGCTATTAATGGTACAATGAATATTTTAGTGACGAAAAACCTCAAATACGTCAGCACAGGGGGACGTTTTCATTTACCCCCGTGCGCACTTCAGAGGTTAACGGGTGGCAATTCCTGCCAGCACTGCTGGAGTCCTTGGATGCCCTTATACTGCTGACAGACCGAACACTCCCTAACATAAGTACTTACATCAATACGTAAATTCGGCCAGTAAAACAGCGACTCGGCCTTCATAATACTCTTAAATCTACCCAGATGACCATACTCTTGGTCATGTGCCAAATTCAACGCAGCTTTCTTCAGCTCACTCGGCACAACCAGAAGGTAATGCAGACTTCCGTCCGACTTAGCCACTACTAAATAAAGGACTCCTTGGTCCACTACAAACAGATCGAGCGTAGTTCGAGGATAGCGATGCTTAGGTAAGGCCCCACCTTCGAGGAAAACTATTAGATCCTTCCATCGGGCCTCCTGACACTGCAACTCCCTCATCTCAGCGCTGGTCTTACCTAACCATTTCTGATCCTGTTCCCACCTCACTGCTCTCACGGGTCGACTTAACTGGTCGGCAACATAATTCTTAGGACCCGGCTTGTAACTGATGTCAAACCTATACTCTCGCATCTCTAGACTCCACCGACTCATGCGAGCCGACTTAGTCTTCTTCATAAAGGCCGACACAAATGGATGATGATCCGTCATTAGGTTGAAACGGACTCCCCACAAGTAGTGGTGAGACTGTCTACATGCTAATACTACGGCTAAAGCTTCACGATCATTGGTGGAGTAGCGAGTTTCAGCGGGCTTCAGTTTCTTACTAAAGTAGCCCACGGGCCGCAGGGTGCCGTCTGACTGAAGTTGCATCAAAGCTGCGCCCACATGGGTACCGGAAGCATCTGTATGCAGAAGGAACTTGCGATGCATGTCCGCTTTCACTAGAACTGGTGCACTAACTAACAAGGATTTCAACTTTTGGAACGCCTCTTCACACTCCGAGGACCATTCAAACTGGGCATACTTCTTGGTTAACTCAGTCAAGGGAGCTGCAAATTTGGCAAATTGAGTAATGCACTTCCTGTAAAAACCGGCCATGCCCAAAAATCGCCGTATTTCCTTGACGTTCGATGGGGACTTCATGTTGATCACAGCTTCGACGTTCTCCGGATCTGGTCTACACCCTTGTTCAGAAATGAGGTGGCCCAGAAATTTTACCTCAGGGTACGCAAATTGGCACTTAGTGAGATTCAATTTCAGGCCCATCGTGGCAAAGTGACTGAAAAGAGTAGATAGACGAGTCAGAAGCTCATCAAAGCTAGGTGCCCATAGCAGCACATCATCCAGATAGTTTCTGACCCAGCCTTCCTTTGCCAAGGGAGCCAGGACAGAACCCATCTGCCGTGTGAATATGGCCGGGCTACAACTGAGCCCAAAAGGTAGCCGCTTGAAAAGATATAACGCTACTCCATCGCTGAAAGTCGTCAGATCTCAGCTCTCATCATCCAGGGGAATCTGGTAGCATGCGTCCTTGAGATCCAGCGTGGCATAATACTTGTATCCAGTAGTCAATTCCACTAACTCATCTAACCTGGGCAGTGGCTGGATGTCGGCCTGTAGTTTCGTATTGACCTGACGATAATCCAAACACATGCGCTTGGTGCCATCAGGTTTAGCAACTAAGACTATAGGGCTCAACCAGGCCGCTGTTGAAGGCTCGATGATATCCTTCTTCAACATGTCGTTCAACATCTGTGCGAGAATTGGCTTTGCTTTCTCAGGGGTCCTATACAAAGGGCTTCTCATAGGGGTAGGGTCTGAAACATGAATATGGGCCGGGGAAACATTCATAGTGCCTAATTCGTGTGCACTCAAGATGAAAATCGAATTATGCTCCTTGAGAACATGCCCCAACTGACCCTTCTGACCATCCTCCAAGTGGTCCCATTGACACTTGTCAATAAAAGACTGTAACTTTTCCTCTCAGGTCCCTGAGGAGGAGGGCTGATCCATGTCAGGTAGCATAGCATTGCTGACTTTGGTCTTCATGCACTGGGGTACATCGTGAATCTGACTCTCTGCCAGTTTCTCGTACGTAGCTAGGAGGGTGCCAGGCTTCAGGACCATTCTCCCACAGGAAGGATTTGCGAAAGGGAGAAAGACTTCGGCTTCACTGGTAACTCGCACACATATTGGAAGTTCTTGTTGAAGAGCAGGGTTCCGGGGCTGAATTTCAAGAATGCTGTTTATGTCCTCACCAACAATAACAGGGAGCATGACAGTCTGGTAAGGACCAATTACCATTCGACGGGGGAGCCGAATGCAATTTCCTTTCAGGGGCTTCACCTCAGGGAGTGTAGCCTTGACTCGGCGAATAGATCTCGCTTTGCTTTTGCTTGTAGTAACATGATGGATGTCGTAGGAAACATCCCACCAACGTAGCGTCTGACGTGGATGATTCCATAACATAGGGTAGCGACCCAAACGGTCGACCCCAAAAAGCAGGTCAGTGTCCATATAGTCGTCTGGGACCACTACCGCCAGGTGCTGTATTGTCTGGGACATTCCTACGCATACTGCCAGGGAGACCGTGCCCAAAATCCTTAGGGAGGTACCGGTAATTCCAATGAGGGAGGGAATATTCTTGCTGAGAGAGATAGGGAGCCCCAACTCAATCACCAAGGACTGCTTAACGAGCGTGAGCTCACTACCGGTATCTACCATGGCGCGATCTCTGGTTTACTACGAGGAAAATGGTTGGAGTTTTGTTCGAGGTCTCGAGTCACCGTGTTGCTCTACCCTCTCGCCCTGGGCAGTCAGGTCTCCCACGTCTACAATTCTCTTTCAGGCAGTCGAAACATGCTAAACGTGGGGGACGGAGGGTACAATCTGCCCTGTTGTGCTCCTTGGTTCTACAGAATGGGCATCCTGTATACTGAGGTCTTCGTGCTAATTTCTGGAGATCCTGTGACAAGGTCGTCAGAGACTCCTGGAGGCGGATGAATCTATTGTCCACTCCCGTTGGTGGAAGGAGAGCGGTCGTCAGGGAAGGTTGGCTACTGCTGGGAGGCGGAGTAGTCACTGGGACATGGTGTTTCATTACCTCACAAACTCGTCCTGCTGCAACCATTCGTTCCGCATGGTTCTGCAGCTGACGTTCAAGGTTTAGATGCCTCAGGACCTCCTTCAGGGGTATCTCAACAGGCATGTATCGATCCACCTGTTGCTTAACGGACGAGGGGAGGGTCGCGTGGAGTCTTATTTTAAGCCACTGGTCGCGTGGGGGTAAAGTTTCCCCTGGGAACATTGACTGGATCATACTATAGCTATACGTCATCTTCTGGACGTAATCATAAGGACCTTCTGAGATGACGTATATGTTCTGTTCTGCTTCTCGGAACGACTCGGACATTGTTGGTGTCTTATGAAAGAACTGCTTCAGGAACTGGATGAACTCGGACCAGGTCTTTAACTTTCCCTGAGCTGTCTCTACTTGTACCAGAACAGCCAGGTCGGAATCCAACTTGAACTTGGCCAGGTTCAACCTTGCCTCGTCATGGGACATACAGGCTTCGATCCGCATCTGAAAGACTTCAATCTTAGTGGAAGCCATATAGGATCGTGACTCATTCATGTGAAGCATGGGTACATCTCGGGAACTAATCCCTTCACTACGTCGGGGATAGAGCTGACAGAGGGGAGCTGGGGGATGTGAAGAAGAATGGGAGGGTGAGACTGGGGGATTATGAATCAAGGGTACTGGAGGGGGAGAAGGAGCGGGAGGTGTTGGGGTTGAAGATTTTAGAGGGTCCGCAAAGGCAAGAGGCGGAGGCGGGGAAAGGCTCTCAATGCTGGGGGTTGGTTGTGGAGTACCAGTTGGGCTCTGGAACATCTCTCGGTCTCTCACGTCTCGCACTTGGTCTGCCAATGCTGACATTCCACCGACTAATTGTTCTAGTACGGCTTTTATCTGGTCCATTTCACTCTGACCTTCCTCCCACTGGTCGACCGTGACAAACCGGGAACTGTCCGTATCCTCAACTGACACTTCACTTCCTTGTTCCTCATTCCTCCTGACTAAAGTGTCTTGCACATCGTGCCTTGGCTCTAGATTAGGAATCTCCATCTCGGACAGGAAGAAGGACAATTGATAGACAACTAATGACCGGAAAGCACTAACCACCGCTATCTCAACTTTGCGGTTCCTTCACAGTCACTGTGACTCTTGCTGGTATCTGCTGCACTTAAAGATTCCCTGAAATATTACACTAACCATATTGAAATGTGGTAGCATGGCCAATACTGTTTGTGGTAACTGTTTCACGGGTTGGTAGCGTGAAAAGGACAACTGCAACGTACTAATTCTAAACACCCGAGCGAAAGTGTAAGAACCAGTACTGTACAGTCTCTACTACGGGGGGTACGGGATTAATTCAGGAGCCCTGAACGGAACAGGAGCATGTCAAACCATGGACTCCTAAAGAAATCTCACCGCTGCACACCACTGTAACGGGGGGGGGGGGGGGGGTATCAGTTTTCACCTTCCCTTCTACTGCGAACAAGAGAGAGAGAGAGAGAGAGAGAGCGAAAAAGAAGGATTAAGCTGCGAAGGTGGAAAATAGAAACTACAGGTTAGAAAGGAAGAGATTGACGACAAACCCGTTACTGCATTCTAATTAATGAGAGGACAACCCTGTTTGGTTGACCCACATCCAGCATCCTTCGAGGAAGGGGAAAAGCGGCAATCCCGGCACGATGATAAGCCCAAAGAACCACAAAAACCCCACTGAGACCTAGCATATTCTTTACTTTCTAGATATCACCTAAGGATGTTTTGGGGAACGGTAATTCATTCGAATTATTTGATCGCCCACCTTCAAGTGAATTGTCCGTCCCCGTGGTTTTCTTATTCTTCATGCAATCGTGACTCATGCTCATTATTCAGGTACATTAATTGGGACAGTAGGATAAATCGGAGGCTAGCAAAGACCAAGCAAGAACTTCACCTTTAAGGTTGGTTGACAAGACTTTAACTCTCAGTTAGGCTACTGGTACTACTCTTAAACCAATTTAATACTGACGGTTCCGATTTACCATCCTGACAACACATTTAGATCCAAATAGGTACGGGATGATAGATACAAACATGTTGCAGTAATCTTAAGCTTGATATTAATATGAGGAACATTTACCGTTTACCAAACTCTTGTCCTTGGTACAGTATCTACTTATATCTACTAGTGATGGGCGATACAAGTACTTTCATTTCGATACGATACTAAGTATACTAAGTATACTAAGTATACTAAGAGCCAGCCGTCCGGCTGGCTCAGTTGATAGCGTGCCTGATTCCCACCTTGAAGGTCTCGCGTTCAATCCCCGCTCAGATTGAAAAGTTTTTCTGGGATACAGCCGGCGGTTACCATCTCCCCATGAGCAAGGGGGATGGGTAATGGTCTCTGGTAGACTAAAGAAAGCCAAGCGCTTGCGAATCCTCGAAGGAGGAGAGACGGGCGCTATATAAGTAACCAGAAGATTATTATTATTATTTAAGTATTTTTAATTTCAGTATCGGTGGTATCGTGTACCTATACCAAGTACTTTGCTTCTAGTATCGGTTATTGTAAGTATTTTCCATAAATATAGTACAGGGGTAATAATATATTAATACCAACCATAAAATCAATCACATTATTTATATTACTAATAAGATTAAATTAAATGTACTATATAAAATAATTATTACTATAACTATTAATACTATACCGTATTCAAATAGTATGTGAAGATGCACATATCGATTTATATAGGACTATACTTAATTTGAGTGACGGTAATACAGCTATGTGTGGTAATGAATCATAAATATCAATATTTTAAATTAATGTTTAATAACTGAACATAGGCCTATATATTTATCCTCACTGTACAAAAATACGAGAGCACCATAACATAATTATTAATAGTGCGCAAATTAATAGATAATAGTCTATTATTTTTCTGTTAGCCCTATAAACCCATTTTATTTAGTCATCAAGTCTTGATGACTAAACAAAATGGGTCTATAATAGAAAAGTAATAAACTATTATCTATTATTTGCATTATTTGGAACTAATTGTATTCATTTCACGATTATTTTGCATGGTTTTCTCAAGTACTCATAATACTCGATACCAAGCCTATAGAATCGATACTTTCAAGTACAGAGGTAGTATCGGAAATATCGATACTTTGGTATCGATATGCCCACCACAAATATCTACACACTTAACCTGGGACATATCCATTACTGTACTGGGACAGTCTCTTAACCTAGGAGTAGGGCTCGAATCTTGCTGTCTGTATCCGCCCCATTCCTCTCATTATCATACACTCCAATTTTGGGTGATACCGGTACAGGCCAGGTTTGCCTTTAGGTCTCTTCGGCCTACCGTATCCTGGCGGATGGGGGTTAATCACACGTCTTCCTGCAGTCCTTGAAACCTCGTACAGTACACAAGTTCAGCATCCTGCCCTCAGTTGATGGGAGGGGTGAATCTCCGATTCTCCGCAATCAGCATCGCATCAACTCGTCCCAAACTGGTTCCCTGTTAAGTTAATATTTCTTAACAGTCTGGTTGACATATGTCTAACCCTTAATAATGGGGTTAATCAATGTCCTAATTAAGGTACACAGTAATACTAAAACAAATACATATAATAATATATGGATTCCTATTAATGTATAAAAATAGATGAGCTAATATAGGTACAAAAATACAATGCCAGATCAAATTATGACATTACAGTACAGTACCGAAATAATCTCTTAAGGCATCCAAGATCCTCTCATTAACCCGGGAACTGCGGGAAGACTCTTAAGAGTTCCCCCGGCGGACTGCGGGAAGACTCTTAAGAGTCAGGGAAAAAAAAAAAATCAATTTAAAACACCGAAAAAAAAAAAAAAAAAAAAAAAAATTGCCCCTGGGCCATGCCAAACATCACTCCTCCACCTCCCCTCCTTCCCCAGTTTCCTCCCCTCCTTCAGTTATCACCTATTTTCCCTTTTCCTGTGGTATATTTTCGTGCTAACATTAGCGAGTTGGTAGCAGGGCGTTGTCATCACTGTTAGCAAGCGAGTGCAAGAGAGAGAGAGAGAGAGTATCGATCGACAGTCTCTCTCCAGAGGTGGAGGAAAGTGGTGGGCTGGGAGGTTGCCTCAGCCATACATTGTGTAACTCCCGGCCTGTATCGCCGATGTTGACCATCCAAACGCTGTTTCCACTTGTTTTATTGTTGTAACAGGTTAATACCTTTATAATCAACCTATAATATGGATAAGTATTAATGCTATTTATGGTAAAATAAATATTTTAGTGATGGGAACAGCTCAAATACGTCAGCACAGGAGTGTGGTGTCTCATACCCCCCATGCACACTTCAGAGGTTAAGTACAGGTACATATGTTACTCAGCATTACTCTACACACAATTGGAAATACATAATTACACAGCATATCTATGGAGAAATAATTCATACAAATTTTAGTTAAATCAATACAATAATGGCATAAATCAAAGGTAATTGTCATGGTCAAACTTAACAGGTTGCACTGCCCGACGCGGAGGGTACTACACAAGGCTCAAACAAAGCTTAACGTGATTCCTACTGTAACTCGAGTCACTTATCCCCTGAAATCAGCTGCCCAGAATCTCACTACAGCTTCCATCCCTTGCAATGCAACTCTGTACATTAGACCATGTCAAACAAAATTATATCATAGCAATCAATACTAATAATAAGCTCTAAAAGCACAATAATTAATAATAGCCTACTGTACTCCCAATTAGGTCACAATAGGGTAGCCTAACTTCAGGTATTTATCTTGTACCAAAGTAAAATCATATAAACATAACAATTCAGCAAATATCCATACCTAACCGGCCTTTTCACTAGTTAACAAGAGGTAAGAACAAGTAATCATCTGAAATAAACCCGACCCAAAGGGGGTTGGAATTTGACGGTACTGGGGTTGGGAAATGAGGACCTCTAAATCAAGATAACGAGTAACTCTTTACACTATAACCCAGTAAAAACATTTAAAATGAACAATAAACAGGCCTAGGAGAGGTTAGTTATAAAAACTTATCTGAATTGGCATAGGTGGGGAATGTCGGAAACAAGAGAGGTAAACAAAACTAGGATACTATCTCAAACGAAGGTCCTTTGCGGATTTACACGTTAAAATACAATAATATTCACCAAAATGCATGGTTCTATAACCTTAAAGTATCCAACAAGCTCTAAATATAGAATACAGCTGTTACATTAGTAATTTACTCAACCTGGTCGTCTCTCCGAAATGCGAGATGGTCTAAATCCTAAAATGGCGGTCAAGCTTTAAAAGCATTTTAATCAACATTCATCGCCCTCAATTCTACTCTTAACTGGTGTTCTCACGCTACCTCAGGATGATGTAAACTGTGAAAGACAAACTAGCAAAATAGGCTAGCCTAAGTTTGGTCGGGAAATATGGAAAAACACGAGAATTGGAAGGCCACCAAATGGCTTCCCTCTGACTGAAATTGTTACACCCAAGTTAATTTGACGTTAATTTGGAATAACAAAGACTAAAATATCAGAAAACACTTAGCAAAGGTGCACATATTCAAAGTTTTACAGAACACAAGAATAATGGGGATATTTGACTGGTTGTAGGCACTTGGTAGGTGGGGGGGCTTGGTTGACCCAGCCTACGGTAGGCTCGAGTTCACGAATATGTCAATCACAGTCATACATCCTACATTACACACCTAGTACTGTACTCCTAATTCTGAATAATTAATGCCTTACAATGCTATAAACCTTGTTTACGAACCTCTGAATGGAGGGAAAGGAAGCCTAAGTCCGGAGAAGAAGGGTGCATTCCTGCCTCTCGCTCGGCATTGGGCCGAGTCTGTGTCCTGTGGCACCTGCTGTCTTGTGACGTCTCGGCCCGTGATTGGCCGACCATCGCGCCTTTGCGGTCTCCTGTGTAACTTACCTCCTCCATGAGGGTCCCCAGGAGCTGTCCTCGTCAGGACAGGCTTGGCGCGCATGCTTCTAACATCCCTTTGCATACTCTCTCCCGATCACCACCTTTATCACTGTTTCTCTCACTCGATTCTCTCTTTCCATACTCTAACCTTTATTAACCCTCTCGCATCTATAGAACGCGATCGAGTCATAACGCCACCCCTCCAAGAGTGCTCGTATGACGCAATCGCGTCATAATGCCACCTGTAAGTTAGAAATATTCGCCAAAAATAAGTTTATGACTCGATTTTGACTCAATTTGGACTGGTAAGTTAGGCATCAGTAAGTTACAAAAGGAAGTATCTAGCAACTCCATAGCGTCCCTCTCTGAGGAGCACGGGCCTCTGTAAAGTCAGTAGTTTCCTGGCCCCCAGACTGTGAGGCAGGGTCCCGAACCCTTTAAATTCTGGGCTCCCTCCCTCTGGCCCATGTGACGCATGTCCAGTGTGAGCATGCTGTACAGAACGCCTAGTCATGCCCCACTCTCACTAGGATCGTCAGGGCAGGAACTTTGGCTGTAGTCTATGTAGAGTTTCCTAACTTAGTTCATGTGAGCCGTTGTACTATAAGTAATATGAATATGTATTTTGTTTTCATCTGAGTCAACGAGTTCTATTTTATATCATTAGTTATAAGTATTGTGTGTAAAACTTATTTGTAATGATGGGAGAGGCAGCGACAGTTGGGGGTCAGTGGGTGCGCCATGCGGGAGGTGGGCCTAACTCACTAGCACTCCCCCTCCACCCTCCCCCCTCCCCTCAGTGCTAGGAAAGCCTTTGTCTATCCCAGAGGAGAGAGAGAAATTACGTAATGATTGTCAGTGGGCGGTCCTTAGTAGTTCACGTTGGGCTCACTAGAGGGCCGGGTATAAAAAGGGAAGTCTAGCCATTTTTTCTTCAGAACTCATTAGGCAGAGCGACTTCTCATTCCCCTTGCTAACTATATATATTCTTCTGACTGATGTGAACTTTCTCTACTACCTTACATTCTTATCTCCTCTTTTCCCTGCCTGTTTAACTTCCATGGTCCCGTTGGTGCAGAGCTAGTCAGCCAACGTATTATTGCTTGAGTTCTCACGAGATACATGCCTATTAGATAGCCTATTTTGGAAGGGTTAACTTAGAATAGGATTGATTTATGTTTGTTGCACTTGTATATGCATTTCCCTGTGTGTTATTATTTTTATTCCTGTTTTTTGCTAGTCTAGGTAATGCTAGACTGGGGTAAGGCTTTTCTGTGTTACGAGTTGTTGTTTGATGCAGTGGTAAAGCGGTAAACCTGCATACTCGTTTCGGTTCAGTGAAGCCTAGGTTGTCTTCGCGGTTGACTGTGTTGAGTTAATAATTTACAGTGCGTGAGGGCAAGAGCCTAACCACCCTGTATTTTATTAACAGTTTGTTTTTTACTTTGTCAAGGAGCCGGGAGAAAACCAGATACAAGGGATCTGGATTTCTCAAAGTGCACTTGTTAGTTTTAACGTAATACTTTAAACAGTTGTGAGGACTTCGCTAGGCTACGAGCCGTTTTTGCTCAGTCACTGCTACCTTTTGCCCACAGTACCCCAGCTAGACTTTACTCGATTAGTAGATACAGAATAGTATTGAAGCTTTCCTTATGTATGATATTGTTTATGCACTATTGATTTCATGTGTTGCACGCTTGGCTACTTTAGTGATTAGTGGCCCACGAGCACAATCCGAGTAGGCTATTGCCGTTGCATTCGCGGAGTACTTCTTTTTAATGTTTGCCATTTACTATTGCATATTCTTTTTAATTATTCTTATGCCAATTTAAACCTTTAATAGTATTTAATTGCCAGTGTTTTGCTTATTGAATTACTGTTCAAAATCCGATACGTACTTCTTACGAGCATCCGAGAAGCATCTAACTTTTTCAGAAGATTCCTTGCTCGATGCTTAACCTCTCCGCGGCGCACAGGGGGTTTTCTACAGGGTAAGACTGTGCGCACCTATGATGATTTTGGGACCTATTGCAAATTTCGATAAAAAGTACATCATCGTGTAGGGAATGTTTGCGGGCATCGGCCCATATATATTTGACCCCCCAAAAAATGTCTGGGGGGGGTGGGGGAACGGTCCGTAGTTGAAAAATGTGGAGCGAATGGCACCGCGCGGCTAGATTGTCATCGAGCGGCGAGATTTCCCTGCCGAATATTTACGCGCGCAGGGGATAGAAGGAGAGGGAGGAGGGGGTGGTTTACGGCGTATTATCACGTATATGTCCATTTTTGAGTCCTTTTAGGCTATGTAGAGTATGTATACGTGTGTAGGCCACCCATATAACAATGAATATGCCTCATAGTGACCAAAAATTGCAATATATAAGGGAATTATAAGATAATTTGTAGGCGGGAATGAAGATGTGTTGGAGGTTTGGCGGCAATTTATGAGCTGAGAGTGTGGTTTACGCCATACATATCACGTATATCTTGTACGTAGAGCACTGTCATGCTATATTACAGACTTGTACGTATGTATACGTGCCATATATCAAAATATATACCGCATATTGACCAATTCATGCGATATTTATGCACATTATCAAAGAGTTTCTATGCGTGAACCAAGGTGTGAGTGAGTTGTGCTGGGAATGAAAGGGGGAGAGGGTGTGTTACGCCATAAATATCACGTAAATCTTGTATTTAGAGCACTGTCATGCTATAATAAAGACGTGTACGTATGTAGGCGTCCCATATAACAAGGAATATACCGCATATAGCCCAATTGATGCGATATTTACGCAAATTGTGAATGTGTTTCTAGCAGACGGAAGCCTGAAAGGGTGGGTTGGGGGTGGGTGGGTGGGAGGGAGGGAGGGAGGCATGCAGGGGTGCAGGGAGGGAGTGAGTGAGTCGTGAAGAGAAGGAAGGCAGGCAGATCCAGCTGTGTGACAATTGTGAAGGCGCCCGAGGCGTATGGATGCTTAGGATTTTTAACCTTATGTCTTCCAGGTGTCTGGTGTTTGTTGCCACCAAGAGTTTTACAATAACATGAGTCAGGAATGGAGAGAGAGAGAGAGAGAGATAGATAGAAACTGAGACATGCGTATGTCGTACGTATAAATGGACTTCAGAATTGCATTTTTATGCAAGCAGACATTGCATTTTAGACACATGTGAAGTACCACAGAAACATGTAGGCCATTGACTGTCAATAAAGTACTATATTATAGACCACCAGCGACGGTGGTCAGTAAACACGTGCAGATTGCCTTTTGCGATAAAGGGCTAAATATAGAATGGTGTCTCCTTACACTTGCGAAAGGGTAGATTGCCACCAGAGAAACGTTTACTTATTTATTTCCAAGTAATATGCAATCTAAATGTATATTCGAGACCTAC